>APFE030028369.1:9285-52474 GCA_000404065.3 Pinus taeda
GCAACCATCACTTGACACTCTGGTGCTGGATATAGGAAGCAATTCAATTCCTTGGCTATCTTACAATGAATAAAATTATGGGTACTTCTCGAATCAATCAACACTATTACCTTTTTCTTCTTGATATGTCCTTCTGTCTTGATAGTTTAAGGAGTGGTAATTCCAGCCAATGCATTACAAGATATGGTCGGATTCATTTCTTCTTTATCTAGGGTTTGTTCCTGGAGTATATCCTCTTCTTTTGAAATTTATTGTTCATTTTCTTCCTCCTCTTCGCAATCTATGTAGAATAATTTATTCTCAGCACACTTATGACCTTTAGTGTATTTTCTATCACAACTGTAACAAAGCCCTTTTGCTCTTTTGTCTTCCAATTGTTGTGGTGTCAACCTTGTAAGTTGTGGAAAGCTAGGGGCAACAACACTTCCATATTTATAGTTGTGAGTGGTAGGCTTCCTGGTTGCCATAATTTTGCTTTCCATTTTTCTTGCTAACCTGAATGTCTTCTCAAATGAATGAGGTTCCCAAAGGCGAACCTCATGTTGGATATTATCCTTTAAAGTCCCTATGAGCACATCAATCCTATTCTCCTTTGGAATATCTTTTACCCTTATGTTCAATTTTTGGAAGTCCTCAATGTGCTCCATCATTGAACCCTTTTGTTTGAGATTTATCAATTGGCTAAAAAATGTATTGCTTTTTGTATCTTCATAATGTGCTATCATTTCTTCCATAAAAATTTCCCAAGTGACAATTTGTTTACAAGAGCAAAGCCATCAATACCATACAAACTGATTTGGTTCCAAATATAAAGTTGCAATATGTACCTTTAGTATGTTTTTCACATTATGGAGATCGAAAAATTGCTCCATCTGTAGTATCCATGTTCCAGGATCCTTGCCATCAAACTTCCTCATATCAATTTTTGGAACATGGTGGGTCTTCAATCCAACATTAGAGTATATGAAATCATGATTAACATTTCTTTTATTCTCATTCATTTTAACGTCCATGGCATTCATCTTAGTTTCCATTCCATTCATTTTAGCGTCCATGGCATTCATCTTAGTTTCCATGTCATCCATCTTAACTTGCATGTCATTCATATTAGCTTCCATGCCATCCATCTTAGCTTCCACGCCATCTTAACTTGCATGCCATTCATATTAGCTTCCACGCCATTCATCTTGGCTTCAGTTACCTTTTGTGAGAGTGAAATTTCTTGTACTTGGTCTTGTAATTTTGATATATCATGTTGCATTTCTTCCTCTTCTTCACGAGTCATGCTAGAGCTTTCAGGTTGCTTACTAGGTGTTTCCATTCCTTTCTTCGTGGCATCAATTAATGCTATAATTCTTCACTGTTCCCTTTGAATTCCTTCAAACTAATTTTTCAAACCAATCTTATGCAAAATTAAAAAAAAAAAAAAAAAACTACACACCTGTTTTTCACTTTGTAAGAGCTCAATATTGAATTTTTTGTATCTTTGTAACTGCGGATCTCAAATATCTGAAATCACCTCCTAAAGTAGCCCTTTGAGTCCTCTTTCTAACCCCACAAGTTTGATCAAGATTGGATTCTCCAAGAAAGAGTTATGTCAAATCTCCCACAGTGACCTAATTATAAACTAGTTCAGTAGAGTGAACTTGTATGAAGTGCCACGTGTCATTGTTTCAACCTTTGTACCTTAAACTAATATACAGAAAACTACAAGCCGTCCTCTTTTTGAAACTTCTTACTAAATTTCAATCTGATGCTCAAAACAAAAGTTATGATGATTTTCCCCAGGTCACTTGTTTGGGATGTAATTCGGGAGTCTTCAAAAACCCTAAATTCCATAGGTCATATCTCTCAAAATATAGTGATACAAGCTCTGAAATTTGGACCCAAAGTTTAGAACAATTTCTGCTCAAATGGGTTTTTTTGTTAGCTTCTGAAACATCACAGAAAAAATTTATAATGAAAATTCCACGATGACCTATTTGGAGCAGCGAAACCCTAAAATCCAAAGCTCTGATACCAAATGTTAGGAAACTAGATCACAAAAAGATAGAAAAGATAGATCAATGCCTTAGAATTCAGCCTCTTCGAGGGGGCAACCTCCTTTACATTACACAAATGAATAATTCTTGGATCATACAAATGACTAAACCTCCCTTCTATATATAGGAATCTAAGGGGTCACAATATAATCAAACCGACATAACGATAATAACATAAGGGAACAACAATAACAATAGTGGGTTTCTATGGGGCACACTAATAAAAATATGGGGACAATAAGGGCACACTAATAACAATAAGGGATACAATGACAATAGTGATGGGGGAATCACTAGTATTGTAGGGATTCCTAGGCACGTCACAATACTCTTCAAGCCTTCTCTAAACAATTCCTAGTCAAAAGCTTGGCTCCCAAAAGCCTGTGCTATGAGTTATGAGCTTCTATATATAACAAACGGTGGGTGACCCTTGGAATTCCCCTTTCACTCTTTAACTACCTTCATGAATCTTCACATTACATAGTGACTGTTTAGATTCCACTAATGACACTTGGAATTTCTCTTATAATATATTTACAAATAATAATACAATTTCCACATATACCCGTGTGGGACAAAATAGGTTGGAGTTAGCCTAACAAGACAAACATCATCACTTAGGGTCTTGCGGAAATACCAACTCGGCAACATCCTCTTGATGGTCTGGTACGAATTGATACCAAGCTTGGTACTGTGTTATTGTGTCCCCGTACTATTTGGTGATATCTTTCTCGAAACGGACTCTTGCCTCCATGGCTTCTGGGTATATGGTTCTGGAACCTCTGTCGAACTCATCTTGAAGCATGCGCAACATTTTCCTAAGTGTGATTGGACCATCGATGTACTTCTACATGTTTTCTATGCTCAACTGCAAGTCATTGCTAGTGGCATCTCGCATCAACTGCTCTATTTACCTATCGACCTCCAACGGGACTTGGTTCTTCTTCATGTCTTGAGTGAGGCTTTCAATTGAAGGGATTTGGTGTGTCCTCACTATGACATGTAGACTCTTGAACCATGCATAGGAAGCCTCAATGTTGGTGATGAGCAGAAGGATCTTTTAATAATTCTAGATCAACATCTAAATTCATGCTTTGTCTAGCTCTATCTGTGGCTTCATTATCACTGCAAGTAAAGAGGGGATCCCTTGCACCTCATTGTCCATTCATGTACATGTGTAATAACAACATGGATGTCTTTGAGAGTTTGGGATATCTTCCTGCACTATTGATAAAAACCATATAGATGGACAACTGCCTTGTGCACGGTGACAAATTTGCAATAAAATTTCCGCATGGTGGTCTCAAGACTCAATACTTCAGCAAATATCGCTTTTCTCATCTCTGCCATAGCGGATCCTGCGGATTGTTTTGTTCTCTACCTGGCCTCTTGCAATTCCTTTTCCATCCGATCATTCTCTGCTATTAAGAAATTGACCGTTGAACTCATGGCTTCTGCATAAGCCTTAGAAGCATTGGCTATGGCAGCGGGATGTCTTCTAACATCTAACGCAAACACCCTTTCCTCTATGTGTGTAGGTGGCGCGTGATCATTCGAGAGTTACTTTCTTCGTGCCTGTACAATCCTTTGTTGTGACTTATTAAATGATATATTTTACACATCCATCACCAAATCATCATTAAGGAGAACAACCTATCCTTGGTCGCCCAGGGCTGGTTCTAATTCTGTAGGTGGCAGAGACTAAGGTGTGACCTCAAATATTATTTTCATGAGGTCAGTATCTTGGTCCTATGACTCCTGTTCCAACTTCATGTCTATTGCTTCAACCATCTGCTCAATCTGTTGAGCAAGTTCCCAAACCTGCACCTGCTCACCTTCTTCTTCATCAGCTAGCTCCTCTGACTCCTCAAACTGTATAGGTGTAGTTTGCTTTGTCGGTGTGCCTTTCCTTTCCTCCTATTCTTGTTTCTTCTTCTCTTCCCTTTCTCTCCTCGTTAGCTCCTACTCTTCTTACAACTTCTGTTATGTTTCCTTCAACTTTCTCTCTGTATCCACCAACCTTTGCTTCTCTCTCTTCCTCCGTTCTACTCTCCTTTTATGTTGTCGCCTCTTCGCCTCTATTTCCAAAGCTACTTTCTCAACATGAGGATCTTATATGAACTTGTAGCTTTGCTCAGCCGCTGGGTTCTCGACAATATTCCTCTTGCCTTTGTCTTGCATCGGTTTGTTGCTCACTGATGTTTTTGTTGCTACATCTTTTGGTGGTGTTGCCTGCAAAGCTGCTTTCCATTCTATAACCATGTTGACCGATTCATTAATCCTAAAGGAGTTGTAGCAATATCTCCAAGGGTCTTCCTCTGGCCAAGGACATGCCCCGTGGATCCATGGATAATACACCTTGCACAATGGTTCTTGCATATGCAGTGGGGATCATACGGATTGAAACTCTTGGTGAAATCAAACTTCTTCAAGTCCTCGGCCTCGACATCTGCATCCTTCAAGATCTGGATCTCATTAAATCCAATCTGCAAAGGAAGAGTAGGCCATGGTGCTTTCTTCCTCCTATATAGTCATGTCGATAACGTTATGGAGATGTGATATGCAACCTCTTGCATGACCAACTTATCCGTGGCAAACCTTGGTAGCACATGTGGAGGCTTCTCTCCACCAAACATCTTGATGAAGGTGCCACGGAGTGAGGCATACCAATCTGCAATGTTAAGCAATGCCTGCATCACTTCTTGGGACATGCAAGGTGGATCACGCTTAAAGATCACCTTGTAAATTGGGGTGATGATGTGGTCAAATAGACTTGCCATGACTCCTTGGTAGTTGCACTCAAAAAGTAACTTCTAATAGATGTCACAGTATCATATGATGGTGTCCCTGTTCAACCCATGCCATGAAAACTATGTTGGGAAAATATTGCAAAAGCAGGTACGCGATCATATAGAGTTTCGCTTGTTTGTCCTTAGGAGGATTCCGGGCATTAGACACATGCACTTTCAGCTGAAGAGCCAACATGTCTGATCAGTTGAATGGTCTTCATCCATTTGCCAACTGATCCAACACAACCACCCAACTCTACGGAAAGGTATTTGTTCTCTCTTGACCGTACAAGTGGCATGCAAAGATGATCAAGAGTTGGTAGGCCTTCCTAAGTGACTTAGTCTTGTATACCTGATTGGGTGTCAACCTGAACTTTGATGGCTCTTTTACCCAATGCTTCATGATGTATCCAGTGTTCACATTGTTGTTGGGAGTAAAGAAGAATGCATCCAAGAGGTTCATCAGTTGTGGTAAGTGATACATCTTATGATAATTTTTCGTCCTAAAGGAAGCAAGTTGTGTTCCACTGGCACTACTCAATTTCATTGTCTCGGGATCGGTGTGTGAGACAATCCAGTGGATGATGTCCGCACATGGGAAGGCGAGGTACCTGCATGCAACCCTGTACAAGCTTGACTTGTGGATGTTGACATAGACTTATCGATCTTCTAAATCTTCATTGAAGTTGCGTGCAAATATGTCCTTTATTTCTTGCCATGTAATCTTCATGTCCTTTTATATGAACAATTGTGTGTCTGCATAGAATGGAAAGTTCATTGACACATGTTCAACTACATCTCCAATGCTGCTCTCTACAGTATCCTTTGATCCAACTCTCTTGGAAACCATGTTGCTTGTACTGCTAAGAAGCTGCTCAACAATTGTTGTACTTGGAGATAGAGAGGACACTCATGGAATGCAAATGTCTGCTTAAAATTAAAAATCACTTCAAGGACCGATCATGCAACAAAGTGGGCAACTATTGGGAAATATTGTGCAATTCTAGGTTTCAAAGGTGAGGGACTGTTAGTTGGATCTATGCATTACGTAGTCTCAACATCCAGTGAGAGGTGATGATGACTGGAACTGTGCAATACGCAGTCCAATTGGTTTGCTAATGACTGGAACTGTGAAATGCACAGTTTAGTCTAGCTTTGATGTTGTTTGGGACTGCGCACTGTGCAATCCCAGTGGGCAAGACTCTAAGACTGTCTCCTAGAACTGCACAGTGCGCAACTGGAGCCAGTCACTGGCAGCCTCTATGGAATTTTTGGAGCCAAGGCAGAGCCTTGAGATCTATAAATGAGCAATGCATGCTGGGAAGAGCCAGATCCTACCCAAGGCAACCCAGATCTGCCCAAGGGAAACATGAAAAAGAGTATATTTGAATGTGTGAGTGAAGGCTAGTGCAAACTAGAGTGAATAGTGATGCATGCAATCAAAACAAATGCATGAATCAGTCAAGCAAAAGAACAACAAATATTGTGGGGAGAGTCGCCGCAACGATGACTGTTAGTGAAAAAAACTGCATGTGACGCTAAGGAAATGAAATGAAACACTTAAAATAACACTTCTACAAGCTAAAAAAAATCAAAATGCCAGCAGTCGTTCAATAAAATAGGCAAAAGAGAACTCACACAAGCTAAGGAAACAAATGCGATAGAAAAAAACTATAAAAGACAAGAAAAGCAAAACTTACCAGGAAAAGTTGTGCCGATTGTTCTAAAGGTTCCTAGATGCCTCAAAAATATGAGAGATCCAAGATCGATTGTACAAATGAGCTCTGGCAACACCCATTAAATAGATTTGATCGATTTAGGGTTTATGATGCGAAGGCCAAAAATCTAGGAAAAAGCGACAAGTGGCGACAGTTTTTAAAATTAACTCAAGTATAACTCTCACTGCTAAAAATAGAGCCCTATTTTTTAGGGATGCTTTTTTGCCTTTTTTTATTTTTTTCTTTTTTTAGGAAGGGTTTCTATGCATGCATGGAGAAATTGCACAGTTCTGGGGGGGAACCAGGAAACTTGTCAGCACATGCATCGACAATAGCTAAAGGAATACTTCTACGCAATTCCTGGGCTGAGTGGCTTTGGCTGCCTCTCATGCCTTTGTGCAGTTTCCCAGCTAAAGACAAGATGCCAGCTGGGTCTGCACAATTCCTGGGTTGAGTGGCTTTGGCTGCCTCTCATGCCTTTGTGCAGTTTCCCAACTGAAGACAAGCTGTCAGCTGGGTCTGTGCAATTCTGGAGCTGAAGCTCACTACTGGGTTGAACTACACATTTCCTGAGTGCAAGTTTGGTTTCCCTCAAGGACTGTGCATATTACCAGGGTAATGTAAGAACCAGATTGTAACCAAGTCATGGGGAGGTTAGCTTGTGTTTAATCAGCAAAGACAGTAGGCAAACACAAGCTTTAAAGCAAAAGATAAACTCAAATGAAAGCACAAGTACCTGGACAATGCAAGACAAGTTGCTGAGATTTTAGGAGGGAGGCTCCAAAACGAAGCGAAGGAAAAATTTTGGAGAGTGGTTGTAGCTGCTACAACAATACCAAATGACCCTTAAATGTTAACATTGACATGTCTCAACAATATTCTTGTATAACAACAAACAACTTTCATTCAAACTCGAAAATACGAGAACAGTCCTCTACAATCAAGTTGGAACGATAAATTGCTCCCAACCATATGCAATCTAAAAACCCAACCAAATAAAATGGCCTTAAGATTCTGGAAGGGACCATGCCATACAACCAAACCAAAAACTCAAAAATACATATTCTTTGTTCAACTATCAGAAAAGACCGTCCAAACCGGGTATCAAGCGAAACTTAATAGACCTTGTTTCAAGAGGAAAGAAAAGAACACATTAGAGAGAACCTGGTTAGGAGTAACCAAACAGGGATCATAAAAGTTTCATATGTTGAGCTAAGCAAGGGAATATTGTGTAAGCAAACCTGGCCATCACATGCAATGATCAGTTGGAAAACTTATTCTAGTAAATATTTAAGAACACCAAGAATAAAAAAAATAGGATTTGAACCCTATGCATACATTTATGAATGTTACCCTTGAGTGCTTTCGCCTGCAGGTAAATTAACCCCAAAAGGTTAGTAGCATAATAATTGGTATGACGAGGAAGAAATTTTAGACACAACTATAAAGTATTAACAACAAGATTACATTATCTCAAGGAGTCTTGACAATAACCTGATGTTAAAAAGTGTTCACAAAAAGTCTTATAAGTATCAGATCTTAAGGAATGGAGGAGGGTTTTTCCCTCGTCCAGGGTAGGGTTTGAAGAAACAAACTCGTAGCAAACCATAGCTTAAAATACCTTCAAACAGGGTTAGGAACAACATTCAAACACTAGACCTTCAAGGAAAAGTTCTACCAACCTAAATTATTGAATTGTTACCTTTCCCAATGGTGCCATGGCTATAGAAAGAAACAAATTGAAGAAACTGGTAACCAGGGTTCGAGACGCTAGTGTCAAGTTCTGCTAGAGGCACCGAGGGCGAGAATGGCATGTGAATGCAACAAGGGTGTGGGTGGTTACACCCCATAACAAACCCTAGCCCTGTATACCATTAGGTCATTAACCTTGAGATCGAGGGTCTATAAGAATTAAATAACAATGCCACCTCAATCAACGAAGGAATTGCAAGGTTCCAATGTATAAGTATAATATATGTTATAGTTAAAGCCTAGAACCCTCAAATCATTGATGATAGACAAGTAATAAAATCGTTATCCCATGTTTTCATTAAAATGACATGAAAACGACGTAAAACTTTATAGTTGGATGCCATAAATAAAGTGGCCCAATCTGCAACGGTATATAAACATTTTTTTTTTTTAATTTCGCACTATCACATAAATTACAATAATTACGTCTTATCATGCAGAGATAGAGTATGGTAAATATATTGAATTTTATCAATGACCGAATAAACAAATATAATGTAATCCTATGAATTCAAGACTGTAATGTTAAGCTATAGTTCAAGGCAAATAATAAATGAAATAATTTTATTGTTTTTACATATGGGTGTTATAAGTGGCATCCGAGCTCAAGGGTTCAACAATGTGGCTTGTTTAAGGGCAAGAGAAGTGAAAATTCCTATGAGAAAAGCATTGAAGTAATTCCACTACACGAGCTAAGTTATCCAAGTATTAATCGACTTATTGTTGAGGCCACCTTCACCTACAAAGACCGACTTAGTGAGCACCTAGGAGAACAAACAATTGTTTGAAAGATTTATTTGACAATACATGCTAATTAAGAAAAACATATCTCGTCATAGTTGGATAATGAGGGAAGTTCGTGAATATGGAACGATGAGGAAGCATATACACCAACAAATTGGAAGAAGAATACCGAATAAACTAAATAAAGTGACATTTCCCACACTACGAATATGCTTCAGAAGGAATATGGGTATTGCATGTGAAATCATTCTGAGAAGTTTGGGATTGTCTATAGGATGATTGCTTGTAGTAGTTGCAAGATTCTTTTTATTAATTTACACAAAAATTATTTCGATAGGTAGTTTATAAGGGTGATATTCATAAGAACGATATTTATAAGGATTTTGGTTAAGAAAGGAGACATGTATAGAAAGTGGTTAAAAGTACTATTGATGTTAAAATAAGTAAAATTTGTTTGTAATACCAGATATATTGCATCTATACTAGATGATTAACTGAGAACCTTGTTGAAAGAATGAGTGAAGGAAATTAATGATGATAACATACAAAAATTGAACCCTATCCACAAATTGGAAGCAAATTATAAAATGATGGAAGTTATACCAACATTGTAAAAAAACACTCAACATGATAAATGCATTGTTTATTTTCAAAAAAAATAAAATTAACCTTGTAATATATAATACTGATATACCCAAGCAAGCCATTTGAGCATATTAAGGATAGCTTTCGTCCAAATTGTGTGGGGTGTTAATTTTTGTAGCATCGGATGTGTTCTAGCCACAAACTTTGGTGGAAAGGCTATAATACATGAGATCTCCAAAACCAAAAAATTGTTTTTGGAAATTCCACCTAGAAATGACTTAATTAGATTATTAACTTATTTTTAATGTTTCGTAAGTCTAAATTTAGTAATACTAGTTAATTAATTAGAATTAATTAAGTCAAGGTGATAATTCTCTAGAAACTCAAACAGATCGATCCATAAATGATTTGATCCATCGATTAAGATTTAATCTTAGCAGTTGGGGTCCCAACAGGAAGATATAAGAAGGGATCGATGTGGTGATGGAGAAAACACTTCAACAGCTCAATTTCCTTGGCAGATTGATTTCCAGAGAGCAACAACAGTTTCCGGAGAGCCAGAGATCGAAGGAAAGACAGTGAGGAGAAAATATAGTGAGGTTGGAGGAATATTTCCATATCCAACAAGTGCATTTGCAAAGAGGAAGAGTTTTCTTCAAGAGGTTGTGTAGAGGCAGTACAAAGCCTTAAGAAGGCAATTCGATTTGCTGAGAGGGGAAGACATCTTCAATTCCAAAGTGTTGGAGAAGAATTTCCCTAGCTAGTAGTAGGCAGGACAACTTGAATAATAGTTAGTCTGGGCAACACATAGAGCAAACAACTTCAAAGTGACGCAGATCTTGTTAAGGCCTAGTTGGATGACTTGATTTTTAGAGGCAATCCAGTGTCGGAATTGCCCGGAGTGAGGGTAATTTCTCTCTAGTATTTTTGCCACTATTTTCTCTGCAAGATTGCCATATTTCAACCTTTATATTATTGTACTATGAATTTCTCACTACTGCATAATAATAAAACCCTCCCAAGTTGGGTTTTTCCAAGGACATTTGTCCAAAAATAACGGTGTAATTTCTATGTGTGCATGTGTGTGCTAGATTTTCTCAGTTTGTGGAGTTATTTTCTTCCACAATTTATTTGTGAGAATCACCATGTGAGTTATTTGATACTTGTCATAGAAGATAACAAATAAACTGTTAAATAAATTAACAATTAGAAAAATATTTTCAGTTGTTGTGATAGATGAATTTTTCAAATGGTATTAGAGCATAAGTGATCAACCGGGAAGCTCAGAAGCAGAGGAGATGATTTCACAATTCAAAGGGAGCAGTAGGCCGAAATTCTCAAAGGTTGCACAGTACCCTGACAGATAGGCCAAAATTCTCAGAGGCTGCATAGTACCCTAACAAATAGGCCGAAATTCTCAGAGGCTGCACAGTACCCTGACAGATAGGCCAAATTATTGGGGCAGGAATTTGATTTTAGTTACAGGGTTGCAGAAAATTTGAGTTGCCTGGGTTAGTGATTCCAACAGTTAAAGGAAGCAGCAGCAGCTCAGATTTTCACAGAGCATATTCCTTGGTTGGACACAAATGGTTTTACAATGGCAGAACCAACGTAGGGTAGAAGAGAAAATCACACACAACTGAAGGAAAATTTCTCTCAGAGAACTTCGAGTCTCATAAGTTCGATTTTTTCCAGGCAGATTGACAGTAGCAGCTAGCAGATCTACGCATTCCAGAAAGGAGTGCGAGTAGTAAAGCAGCAACCAAACATATGGAAAAAGAGAGTTTTTGACTTGATCAAAGATGGCCACAATAGGGCTTAGAGATCTTGAAAAGTTGGATGGAGCTTCCAACTACATCATTTGGAAGGCTAGGATGTCCTTCCTTCTAGATGAATATCACTTGAAAGCCTGCGTAGAGATTTTGGTGGTAGTTACCCAGGATGTGGATTAGTGCAAAGAATACGAGAAGGAGATGGCAAGGGTGAAGTGGTTGATCTTGGATGGAGTTTGAGATCATATAGCCTCACATTTGGAAGACAAAGGTACAACCAAAGAAATGTCATTAACTCTCTCCACGTTATATCAGAGTACTTTCGAGCAGCAGAAGATGTTCCTGGAAGAAAAGCTCAAATGCATCAGGATGTAGAAGGGAGAAGACATAAATCCCTTCCTCACCAGGATTCAGGAGGTCCGAGATCAACTTGCAGTTGTTGGGGCAGCGCCTCAACCATTAGAGCTAGTACGATTGGCACTAAACAATGTATTGGAGGATTAACAAGTCTTCATCCAAAGTATATTGGGGAGAGAAATGCTACCTAGATGGGACATGATGTGGGTTGATTTGCAGTAGGAGGAAATAAGGTGAGATTTTCTTAAGAGCTCCATAAGTGGCAGCTATAGCAGCGGATCGAAGGGTGTGAAGGAGGAGGAGAATGTGGCCCTAGCATCGAAGGGCCCCAGTCAGGGGTAGGAAGGGCATAAGAATAAAAAGAACTACCTTTCAAAGGTCAAGTGCTTCAAGTGTGGTGATTTTGGCCACTACAGTGCCTAGTGTCCTCTTAGGAAGAAGGGAAAGCAGGAGAAGTAGGACCAACAGGAAATATCAATAGAAATATTCAAACTTTCCTCTAGGATAGAGGAAGAGTTTGTTATGTTCGCAGATATACCTCTAGGAGTGAGGTGGGGTGATTTGGTGTTGTAGTCATAGAGAGCTACAGAGCTGGGCAGGGTCCCTAAAGAGTTCACCTCATTGATCGTTATCTGGCTACGAGGGGCCCACAATATTCAGTAGCAGGATGGATCAGTGGCAGTTGATGTAGTAAGTACCAAAGTGATAGTTGCAAACTACTAGCAGTCAAATGCTAAGGAGCACAATGCAATGTTGACAACAGAGCAGTTGACTCACTACAAATTTAACAACAACGTAGATTCTTCAGTGAAAGTGCATAGGTTATTAGTATTCAGGACTCAAGAAAGAGATGAATCATACTGAACATAGATGATTCAGTATTTTGGATGCTTCTCAGTTACAATAGTTGCAGTTGCAGCAACAACAAATGAGAGGGAGTTGTAGTGCAGATGTAGTGTTGGCAGCAATATAGCAGTGTCAATAGTAGCACAGATGCAGCATTAGAGTTACGCAATAGTTGGTGGGGCAGTAGCAACCAAACATCAGCAGTGTGATAGAAGGTGATATAGAGACAAGGTGTTGTCACAGGATGTGCAGCACTAGAGAGAACACAATCCTCGTTAATAGGGAGTGTTAGTTGTTGTAGCATCAAATGTGTTATAGCCACAAAATATGGTGGAGAGGCTATAATACATGAGATATCCAAAACCCATAAATCATTTCTAGAAATTCCAACTAGAAATGATTTAATTATATTATTAACCTATTTTTAAATGTTTCCTAAGTGAAAACTTAGGAAAATTGGTTAATTAATCAAAATTAATTAATTCAATTTGAGAATTCTCTAGAAACTCAGATGGATAGATCCAGAAATGATATGAGCCATCGATTAAGATTTAATCTTGGTTGTTGGATTCTCAACAGTAAGATATAAGAAGGGATCAATGTGGTGATGGAGAAAACACATCATAAGTTCAATTTCCTTGGTAGATCTATTTCCAGAGAGCAACAAAAGTTACCAAAGAGCCAAAGATCGAAGCAGAGGCAATAAGCGGAAGATAAAGTGAGGCTGGAGGAAGATTTCCAGATCTAGCGAATGAATTTGCAGAGAGGCCGAGATTTCTCCAGGAGGTTGCACAAAGGCAGTGCAAAGCCTCAAGAAGGTAATTCGATTTTCTGAGAGGGGAAGACATCTTTAGTTCCAAAGGTCGGGAAGGATTCCCAAATTTCCAGAGAAGAATTTTCCTAGCCAGGAATAGGTAATATGGCTTGAATAGCAGTCAGTTTAGGCAGCACGCAGAGTAGACAACTTCAGAGTGATGCATAGCCTGTGCAGGTCCAATTGGACAACTTGCTTTTAAGAGGAAGTCCAATGCCAGAATTGCCCAGAGTGGGTAATTTCCCTCTAATATTTTTTCCAGTATTTTCTCTACAGGATTGCCATATTTTGGCATCTAAATTATTGTACTTAGAATTTCTCACTGCTGCATAATATTAAAAACCCTCAGTTGTTGCACCGATTTTTCAAGTTGGGTTTTTCTAGGGACATTTGTCCAAAAATAACGTTGTAATTTTTACATGTGTGTATACTATATTTTCTCAGTTTTCAGCACTATTTTATTCCGTAGTTTATTTGTGAAAATCACAGTGTGAGTTATTTGGTATTTGTCATAGAAGGCAACAAATAAATCGTTAAATAAATTAAAAATTAGAAAAATAATTTCCAATTGTTGTGATAGATGAAATTTTCACATGGGGATGTAGAACATTTAGGATTACAAAATATATGAGTCAATGGTAGGTGATTGGTGGGATTGGTTGGAATCCTTTCACCAAACTAATCATTAGCGAATTATATGAGCAGATACAAATTTCATGATTAATGGAAATAAAGCCTAAATTGATAAGAGAAATTAATAAACTTTTGCACTTAAAAAATTCCAATAAAGGGAACCACAAGAAGAATGATTATCATAATAGACCAATTCGCACAAACAATCGGCATGGAGGATTATAACAATCAAGTGGTTGAGAATTGTAGTTGAATTGCTAAATAAGATACCTGATCAAGAACCAATGAAATGGAGATAAGTTGTGATAGATATGATGGAAGAAGATTGGTCTTGGAAATAATAAGTGAAAAATGTAATTGAAACTTTTAATTTGGAAAAAGCATGGTACTTGTATCTAGGTTATTCATCAACACCAAATAGATATGGAAGCACATCAAAACAATGTTGCTGATATCCATAAAAGTTATTCACGTCAAATTTAGTAAGTATAAAGTGAGTAAGATCATAGTTAAAAATACGACAACTTACCAGAAAAGGAGTGGAATGGCCCTAAAACATAGGAAAGGAATCGAGATAGTTTTTGAAAATTCATGTACCTTGTGTACGCATAGGGCTCAAGAATTTTGTGAATAACAGGCTCACAATACTAAATCCTAGAATATACATATATAATATATATATATAATATATATATATATAATATATTATATATTAATTAATATATATATTTATTTATATAAGAGTAAATGATACAATTGGTGGGAAACTCTTAACTAGATCTCTATTGGCCTGATGCCTTTTCATAAAAAAAAATGGCAAAATCATAAGCTTAAAAGGACAACATAAGAATATATGTATATGCATATATGTGTTAGGTACACACAACAATGAACATGTATTTAAATATTCCTAAGAGTATGGTGTCTTAATATGACTTGAAGATTGAATAGTGGGTGTAGGTAAGATGGCAATTCAAACAAGCAGAGAGCCAAGTAAGGTAACTAAGGGAATATGGCACCAAATCGTAACAAGTTTAAAGTTAAGGTAAATAGAATGTTGATAGCACATTAATGGAAGTGTTATCTATGCATGTTGACATGGAAAGAGCAACATACGACTAGTCAATGCTAGTCCAGATAGGTACCTTGAATATGAATTCTATAGACACAAATGAAGGTTGTTTAAATGATTGGCTAGAAAAAAACGAATAATATTACCTTGTGCTTTTAAGCCTCAGTGGTACTAGGAAAGAACAAAACGAAAAAAGGAATGGAACCAACATATTAAAAAAAAAAAATGAATCGTAAATTATGATTAAGATTTCTACGTGAAAAGATTACCGAATAAGTCTGTGGACAAGGTCAAGTTATAACAACCCTAGTCAAAATTCGATGTAATAAAGTTAATAAAGGAAAAATAGTAACCAAGGTCATGGGACACTTATTACAAGCTGAATGTTGGGAAAAACATCCTAGTGTGGGTGTTCATTTGGTTTATTATGGCTAAGAAAATTAGCAAAGGCAATGGCAAAGGCTCTGGAAAGGCAAAGTGGCATTAATTGACATTTTATTTATGAAAATAATGGAAATTAGGAGAAAAGGAAGGTGAAAGGTCATAGGTTGCATGTGAGGAAGAAAATGAAGGAAAATAATGGAAAATTGAATAAAAATAGTGGCCTCATTAACAAAAAGGCTTATGAGGATCATTTGGTATCTTTTTTGTCAGTTCAGTTTTGGAACTCTCTCTCTCACTCTTGGACACTTAGAGCATTCTTAGAGCACTCTAGCATTGGATCAAGGAAAGTGAAGGAAGGACAAGGAAGGAAAAGGGAAGCAAAGATCAAGGAAGGAAGAGCACTATCAAGTGGCTAAAATGGATTTACATGTAGGTATCGACTTACATGTATGATTCCCTTGCTAGTTTTAACATGCATGGTACATGCATGTGTGTATTTGGTTCTCTTGCTTTAATTGGCATGGGTTTTGCTAGGTGTGATAGTGTTCTTTAGCCTTGCCTTGCCATTTCTAAATAGCCATTGTGTGGTGGGTTCTCTTGTACTTGGTTGAGTTGGGTTTGTCGAATGGATTCAAAGCTGAGTGGGGTGATCTCTGGATTATTCACCAGGCCTAGGAATCTCAAGATGGGATACAAGGTAAATCCTAGTTATGAACACCTCAATTGAGCCTAGGAATCCTGGGTTGGGATGCATGGTAAATCTCATAGGCGAATACCCTTGATTGGGCCTAAGAATCCCTTGACCGGTAATGGCAAGATACACGTAAATCCCAGAGGGTGGAGACCTTATAGGCTTAGGAACCCATTGACCAGTAATGGGAGGATACATGGTAAAGTGGAGAGGATGAGACATGCAAATTCCTCACTGTTTAGGTGGAGATATTCGGAGGCATCCATCCTTGTTTAGGGCCTAGTGATCCAGTGGGGATTGTGGTAAAGCTCGGTTGTATTGTTGAGGGTTCTGACCTAGGAATCCCTTGGTGGGATATATGGTAAAGCCTGAGGAAGCCTTGGTTAGTTTTGTTGTAAGTCCCACATTCATGTTTGTAATATGACACGGGGGTGATTAGCTGAAATAAAGATTTGGTTCAGCCCAATCTATGGTCGGGTGGTTTGTGGAAGTCCCATACCTGGTTGGCTTATGCATTCATTATTAAGGGATATTTCTCCTTGGTATTTCGTGTGTAAATGTATTGGTTCATATGTGATACTTATGGTTGTTATATCCTTGGTATTTATGTTGGTTATATGCTGGTTATGAGTATGTTTTATGACATACTTGATGTATAGCTCTCATCATGTTTTAATTAGCAAATGAATGTATAATGAATATATGACCTAATAGATGATAATGCATCTATTGTGATAAGGTAACAATGCTTGTTTATGAATCTCATATAAGTATGAGACCCCTATGCTCATATATATTGTTATGACCTGTAGATTACATATTTGTGACATGTTTAATGAAATGTCTATCATGGTTAGTAGGGGTCATATCAAGTACTTATATCAATGGTTGCATTAATAACCTTATTCTATTGTTAATTACCGTTTCTGAAAGTTTCATGAAGTTCTGGGCAGTGGCCTCAGACCTAGCCCTGAAAAGTGTCTCAGAATCTAGGATCATTGGCTTAGAACTGGGTAAAAAAAATCCATAGTCATCGGAATTCCTTGTTGTGGGAGCAACTGGAAGGCCTCAGTCACATCCATGGCTTGTCATGGGAGAGACTAAGGGTCCAGATCAGTAAAATGCCAATTTTTCTCAGGTCTTAAGCAATTAGAAGGGTTGGTTGCCTCTTGTAGGGTCTGTAGATCTTGAGGAAGGTCAGATTGGTTTGGTTTTGTCAGTTCCACTTCCCTAACTGTACATGGGGAGTTGAATCACATCATAATAATCTCTTGTCACATGTTTACCCAAATGAACTAGTTAACTTGGGTAAATGTGGGAGGAGGGTGTTATAGAGTGGTATCATAACATGGTTCACCCCTTGGATTGGATGGGGTTGTCATGCATGCATGTAGGTTGTGTATGTGCTTGATCAATATGCATGGTGACGACCATTGTTGCGGTTGTGCTTTCATGTAGAAGTTGAAGTTGTTGTTGTTGGGATGTGTTGTCGTGAATGCATGTCGATTGAATATGTATTTGTTATATATGTTTGTTGTCTATGTGGATGTATGCATTCAAGGTCATTGTTATAGTTCTCATGCATGGGGTCATCGTATGTGGTTGGTATGGTCATGCATGGTAACTGGATAATGGTCGAAATGATGTTTCTATGTTGATATGATTATGTTTATACATGTATTGCGCTAATCTGGTTGATCTTGCAAATGAGATATCCTCCCCTAAACTATATTGAGGTATGTTGATTATGTTATGTTTTGGTTTAAGCTATATGGTATACTTGAAGGAAGAATATCAAAGATGACTAGCAAGATGGTGGAGTAAAATTCATGAGATTCTCCCTATGGATCATATGAGCATCGTGGTGTTGGGCACTCTTCTCACTTAGCAGACGCATTGATAAGTTTGAAGGCAGAAATAAGAAGTTGCAAGGTAGATAATGACAGAATCATGTAGGCACAGGAGAAAAAAGTAGAAGCCAATGTAACAATCCTTCAGAGATTGCCAGAATTTCAGAGACAAAGACTGCTCCTGATCAGCCATGGGCAAGAGGACAGGACTGATGGGGCATATGGTAGTAGATCTCATGGTGGACATAGGTCGGATAGGGATGACACGATCGAAGAGGGTATGATCTTGGATACTACAGATAGGAGAGGTGATGGAAACAAGTTTTATTATAGTTCTTGTTGTGACAGGCACTATGATTGTCATCATTATCATCCTTACAGGAGGAGTGGCCGGGGATATTTTCCATATGAGTTCAAGAAAGCGAAGCCACCTACCTTTGATGGGGATTTAAAGAATCTAGAGGATGTAGAGGCATTAATACTTGGGATGAAGAAAATATTTGAGTTGCATGAATACACAAAGAATATGAAGGCCAAAATAGCTATCTTCGACCTCAAAGGGAAATAAAACTTATGGTGGGAAGATGTGAAGCATGTCAGAGACATCAGGACAACAGACTTGAGTTGTCATGAATTCAAGAGACTTTTGAGGAAGAAATACTTGTCAGAAAGGTACTACGATAGCAGAGCTAAGGAATTCTATGAACTAAAGATGGGAACAATGACAAATGAGAAGTACATCACCAAGTTTTTGGATTTATTGAGGTATGCATTATATCTTAAAGATGAGAAGGCCAAAGTTCAGAGATTTGTCAGTGGATTACCATTAACATTTAAAGATCGAATTGAGTATGACAAGCCTCAATCACTTAAGGAATTTATTAGGAAATTGAAGCATTGTTATGAGTAGTCAAAGTGTAAGACAAAATCTCAGCGGGGTTGGAAAAGGAAAGACAAAGCTAAAGGTAAATGGCAATCGAAAAGAACAAGGCCTTAGGATATAGGTGTTAAAGAAAATGTTGCACCTTATAAGAAATCCAACGTAGTTAGATAGGAACATGGGTCACAACTTGGAGGGTAATAAAATAGAGGTGATGGTATGGGACCATTGTAGTGCACGGGAGGCTCAGACTATTGGTGATGTTGGGAATAACATTCCTCATATCTATGCAACATTGGATAGCAAGCAAGCGAATCACTAGGCATCTATTATCATGATGGACGATAAGCTTTGTGATCAAGTTGTTTCTATTTTGTTTGCCCCTGGATCTAATTAAAGTTATGTTAGTCCTGAATTGGTGGGTAAGTGTGCTTTGAATAAAACAACACATGCAAAATCCTAGTTAGTGAAGTTGGCTACAGGTACAAAGAAGAGATTGCATCATTGGGTAAGAGCTTGTGCATTCGAGTTGAATGGTATGCCTACCTCAACACATTTAAATGCATTTCCATTGGAATGATATAGTATGCTTTTGGGTATGGACTGGTTGTATCTTCATAGGACCAAAGTGGATTGTTATTATAAGGCCATTGAGTATTTGGATGACACTAGGGAACAAAGGATCTTGTAGGGTAAGAATAAGGCAACATCAATTATAATGGTGACAATTATGTAGGCAAAGTGTAGTCGCAAAAAAGGGTGTGTGTTATTTGCAGTGCATATTTCTAGTGATAAAGGCAAGGATGTTGAGGATGTGGAGGATGTGGAGGTATTGAGTAGGTACCTGATCTTGCAACAGTTTCACGATGTATTTCCCGCAGATATTTCAGAGTTATCAGCTCATAGAGAAGTAGACTTTTCCATTGAGTTGGTACCACGGACAACACCAGCATCGAAGGCACCATACAGGATGAGCACACAATAGTTAGTAGAGTGGAAGTTGCAGTTGAAGGAAATGCTCGACAAGGGATACATTAGGCCAGGTGCACCAATGTTGTTTGTAAAGAAGAAGGATGGTACTCCTATGTTATGCATTGATTATAAGAAGTTGAACAAGGTAACCATCAAGAACAAGTATCTGTTGTCAAGGATTGATGACTTGTTTGATTAGTTGAAGGAAGCATCAGTGTTCTCAAATATTAGCTTCAAATCGGGATACTATCAGATACACATTAAAGAAGAGGACATTTACAAGAAAACTTTCTAGACTAGGCATGGGCATTATGAGTTTGTTGTAATTCCATTTGGTTTGACTAATGCTCCAGCTAATTTTATGTGCTTGATTGATAGTGTGTTACGTCCTTATCTGAACAAGTTTGATATTGTGTTCATTGATGACATCTTGATATATTCTAAAAATGAGGAAGAGCATGTCTAACATTTAGTAGCAATATTGAGATTATTGAGAGAGCATCAATTTTATGCCAAGCTTAGCAATGCAGTTTCTTTCAAACAGAGGTACATTAGTTGGGACATGTTGTTTCCAAGTAAGGCATAATAGTGGATCCAAAAAAGATAAGGGTTATCATGGAGTGGGCAACTCCTAGAAATGTGGATGACATAAGATCATTCATGGGGCTAGCAAGTTACTACATGAGGTTCATAAGGAACTTCTCTCGGATTGCATGTCCTATTACATCACTGCAGAGGCAAGGTAAGAAATTTGAATGGACAGAAGAATGTGAAACAAGTTTTGAGCAATTGAAGCAGTTGTTCACGAATGCTCCAGTGTTAAAGATTGCAGATCCAGACAAAGTTTGTGGTGTGTATATATGCTTGTAAGAGAGGAATTGGTGGAGTCCTTATGCATGAAGGATAGGTAGTGTGTTATGAGTCATGGAAACTGAATGAGCACGAGAAGAATTATCTGACACATGATCTTGAGTTGGCAACTATCATCTAGGCATTGAAGATGTGGAGGCACTATCTTCCTGGCAGGAGATTCATATTAATGAGAGATCACAGTGGATTGAGATAATTTTTTGACCAATTGAATCTGAAATCCAAGCAAGCTAGATCGTTGGAATTAGTGAGTTTGAATTTAAGATTAGGTACATTAAAGGTAAAGAGAACAAGGCTGCATAATGCTCTTACAAGGAGGATACATGTGAATCATATAACAACTATGAGTTCTTATGGGACAGACTTACATGATCTGATCTTACATGTAGGACAACAAGATGAAAAGTACATGGAGCTTTTGCATAGGTCACAACAGGGTACAAGTGAGCAGGATGCATACTATCATCTTACAACAGGTGGTTTGATCAAATTTAGGGACATGATTTTTGTGCCAGACAATAGGGAGCTAAAGTAGACTAACTTACGACAGTTTCATGCAAAACTATATTCAGGTTATCCAGGATACTAGAAGACATTGACAACACTGAAGAATTTTTATCATTAGTCGATTTTAAAGAAGGACGTGGCAAATTTTGTGGTTAGATGTTTGGACTGCCAGTAGGTGAAAGGAGAATGTAAGCATCAAAGTGGACTACTATAGCCGATTATGATTCTAGAGTGGAAGTGGGAGGTCATTTCCATGGACTTCATCACAGGTTTGTTGAGGACATCTAGATAGCATGATTCCATCATGGTTGTGGTAGACAGGTTGACAAAGGTAACAAACTTCATTCTAGTGAAATCGACTTATTCAACTAGTGATGTGGCACAGGTATTCATCAAATATGCAGTGAGGCTACATGTTGTTCCAAGAAATATTGTGTCAAAAAGGGATGCTAAGTTCACTTCCAAGCTGTGGAAGGCGTTGTTTGTAGGTTTGGGGACAAAGTTGGCCTTCAGCACAACTTATCATCCACAAACAAATAGACAGACAAAGAGGGTCAACAAGATATTTGAGGACATGTTGAGGATGTATGTGATTCATCAAAATAGGAGATGGGAGGAGTACCTTCCATTGGTTTAGTTTGCTTACAATAATAGTTATAAAGAGTCACTGAGGATAAGTCTGTTCGAGGCACTCTATGGGCAGAGTTGTAATACTCCCATCAGTTGGAGTGATCCAGTGAACAGGGAGTTGATTGGACTGGATATGTTGGCAGAGCTGGAACAGGAAATGCAGGTAATCAAGAAGAATCTAAAGGAAACACAAGACAAACAGAAAAGTGATGTAGATCATAACAGGTTGTTTAAGGAGTTTCGAGTTGGGGAACATGTGTATTTGTGCATCAATCCCAAGAAGAGCTCCTTAAGAATTGGATCATGTGCCAAGTTGGCACCTCAATTTTTCAGACCTTTCAAGATTCTTGAAAGGATTGGAATAGTATCCTATCGACTTGCACTACCTCCGACAGTGAAAGTCCATGATGTTTTTCATGTGTCCTTGCTTAAGGAGTATGTTAAAGATTTTGATCATGTGATTGATTGGTCTATATTACAGGTGGATCCAAATGGAGAATTCCAGTTGGAACCTCAATGTATATTGCAGAAAAAGATGCTCATGCTCCGGAACTGGGTAATCGAGTAGGTTAAAGTGCAGTGGAAGCACTTTGGGTCCAATGAAGCTACATGGGAGATGGTGGATCAGATGTGGGCTATGTATCCTTCTCTATTCGTTGATTGAGAAAATGTTTTTGGTATACTTACATATGTAGATGGATATAAATATCGCCATGAGTTGTGTTATAAAGCTCTAATAAGCAGTATGGGTGTCATGTTGTTATGTTGTCATGTTGGTTTGCTTTCAGCGGGTTGATCATTGTAAATATTGTATCGAGCTAAGTTATAAAGCTCCATGGGCAGTATGCTTTGCTTCTCAGCAATCTTGTTCGTTGTTGGTGTCATTGAAAACCAAGGACGGTGTTCCCCCAAGGGGGAGGGTTTTGTAACAACCCTGGTCAAAATTTCGTGTAATAAAGTTAATAAAGTCAAATTAATAGCCAAGGTCATGGGACACTTATTACAAGTTGAATGTTGGAAAAGCATTCTAGTGTGGGTGTTCATTTGGTTTATTATGGCTAAGAAAATTGGCAAAGGCAATGACAATGGCTCTGGAAAGGCAAAGTGGCATTAATTGACATTTTTTATGAAAATAATGGAAATTAGGAGAAAAGGAAGGTGAAAGGTCACAGGTTGCATGTGAGGAGGAAAATGAAGGAAATGATGGAAAATTGAAGAAAATAGAGGTCTCAATAATAAAAAGGCTTTTGAGGATTAGTTGGTATCTTTTTGTCAATTGAGTTTTGGAGCTCTCTCTTTCTACTCTCTCTCTCTCTCTCACTCTTGGACACTTAGAGAATTCTTGAAGCACTCTAGAATTTACTTGTAGGTATCGAGTTGTATGTATGATTTCCTTGCTAGTTTTGGTATGCATGGTACATGCATGTGCGTATTTGGTTCTCCTGTTGTCATTGACATGGGTTTTGCTAGGTGTGACAATGTTCTTCAGCCTTGCCTTGCCATTTACAGATATCCATGGTGTGGTGGGTTCTCTTGTATTTGGTTGAGTTGGGTTGCTGGATGGATTCAAAGCTGAGTGGAGTGGTTTCAGGATTTTTTGCAAGGCCTAAGAATCTCGGGATGGGATACACAGTAAACCCTGGTTGTGAACACCTCGATTGAGCCTAGGAATCTTGGGATAGGATACACGGTAAAGCTCAGAGGTGAATAACCTTGATTGGGCTTAGGAATCCCTTGACCAGTAATGGCAGGATACACAATAAATCCCAGAGGGTGGAGACCTCGCAGGCCTAGGAATCCCTTGACCGGTAATGGTGGGATACACGATAAAGATGAGAGGTTGAGACTGAAAAATTCCTCACGGTTTAGTTGGAGAGATACAAAGGCATTATGCTTGTTTAGGGCCTAGTGATTCGGTGGGGATTGCGGTAAAGCCTGGTTGTATTGATGAGGGTTCAGGCCTAGGAATCCCTTGGTAGGATATATGGTAAAGCCTGAGGAAGCCTTGGTTGGTTTGTTGTAAGTCCCACATTCATGCTTGGAATATGGCATGAGGGCGATTGACTGAAAGAAATATTTGGTTCAGCCCAATCTATGGTCGGGTGGTTCGTGGAAATCCCAGACCTGGTTGGCTTATGCATTCATTAATAAGAGCTCTTTCTCCTTGTTATTTCATTTGTAAATGTATTGGTTCATATGTGATTCTTTTGGTTGTTATATCCTTGGTATTTATGTTGGTTATATGTTGGTTATGAGTATGTTTTATGACAGACTTGATGTATGGATCTCATCATGTTCTGATTAGCAAATGAATGTACAATGAATATATGACCTAATAGATGATAATGTAGCTAATGTGATAAGGCAACAATGCTTCTTTACAAATCTTAGATAAGTATGATACCCCTATGCTCAGATCTGTTGTTATGACCTATAGATTACTTATTTGTGTCATGTTTGACGAAATGCGTGTCAGGGCTAGTAGGGGTTAGATCAATTACTTGTACTAATGATTGCATTAGTAGCCTTATTCTATTGTTATTTACCATTTATGAAAGTTTCATGAAGTTTTGGGTAATGGCCTGAGACCTAGCCCTGAAAAAAGTGGCTCAGAATTCGGGATCGCTGGCTGAAAAAATCCACAGTCACTAGCATGCCTTGCTGTGGGAGATACTAGAAGGCCTCAGTCACATGCATGGCTTGTCATGGGAGAAATTAAGGGTCCTGATAAGTAAAATGTCAGGTTGTCTCAGGGGTTAACACCCAGAAGGGTTGGTTTCCCCCTGAAGGGTCTGTAGCTCTTGAGGAAGGTCAGATTGGTTTGGTTTTGTTGGTTCCACCTCCTTAACTATACATGGGGAGTTGAATCACATCATAGTAGCATCTCGTCACATGTTTACCTTGACATACCAGTTTACTTAGTTAAATGTGGGAGGAAGGTGTTACATAGGTCCACCTGAACAAAGGACAAAGATAATGCTTGCCGAGGAAATGGTAAGTTGAAGCAATTGTCCTAGAACCTTGTGTAGAATTTTGTAGAATTTTTCAACAAAGAAGCTAGCTCTGATACCATGTCGAGCTTTTCCTACAAATCAGCTAGCTCTGATACCATGTAGAAATTTCCCACCTGTAGATCTTGGTAATGCAATGTACTAAAGCAAAACACTTGATCTACTTCTACAAACAATTTAGTGGAAGCTTAATCGAATTGAGCAAGATCAATAAGAACACATATAACTAATATGGAGAAATCAAACACACATAACACAGAAGATATAACCAGGGGAAAGCACCAGCCTAAAACCCCATCTCTGTATTAGCATACAAGTGGAAATATGTCCGGATTACACAAAGCCTTAGCTCGAAAGCTATCCAGCTCTCAGTACAATCTCTCTACTGCTCATAGACAGTCAAAGGTTTCTCACAAACCTTCTCCTCTACCCTCCAAGCCTCCTATTTCTATGCACAGTTTTTCTTGGGTCCTCTAGCTGCAACTTGTGTGTTCTCACCTCACACACAACATTGACCTCTGAAATAACTGCACAAACCTGAAGGAGATAAATCCTCATCATGGATGAGCTTCCTTTATAGGAAAAATATTCATCCAACTGATAGTACCCTGTCCCTTCTCTGATCTCAACTAGGTCTCTGACAGAACTAACATGCGTCAGTTATGCATGAGTGAATACTCAGTTATCTGAAAATACTAGTTGTCACATGCATGCAAGCATCAACAAACTGAATCTCATTAATTTAACAATTTGTTAAATTAATATAACTGAACTTGACTAAGTTAAACTAAGTCAACTAATCCTCTCAATATAGAAATCATCCTTAATTCCTCAATTAGTGGAGCAAATCAAGGACACATTCCCCAATTAGTGGAGAAATTATTGCATGTTCTCACAAAGACTTCAAGTTTAATTTTCCTTAACTAATTAAGTCAAACTGAACAGACTTAATTAATATTCAAACTGCTGGTAAGACCAAATTTGAATTTCACTTCCTATTTTAGACTAGGGATTATCTAAAAATAGGAATCCAACTTGAACTGCTAAAAATAGAACTTCTATTTTTAGCACTTCCATTTTTCATTCCCTGTTGCCCAATCTAGCACTGATGCCCAAACTGCTATTTTTAGCAGTGCTATTTTTAACACTTCTATTTTTAGCAATTTCTTGTTGCCAATTTTCAACACCCTGGAATTGTTTTGTTATGGCATATTTGATATCCTGGAATTATGATGGTGTTTGAAGAACAAATCATTAATTGTAAGCCATCACGGGGACAAGGAAAGGGAATCTCCCTTGAACTTAAAAAAGAAAATATGGTAATAACGAGTAAGACTGATGATATCGAGTAAGATTGATGTATAATGAATAGTTATTCCCATGATTGTTGTTCTTTTCTTTAACATTCCCTGGGATCCTATAGATTAAATGTATTAAAGTAACCCGCTGATTGAATGAAGTGAATGACATGCTAAGAACTGGTATGTAAGAAAATAACTATACTATATTAATGAGATAGTTAATATGTGTACAAATGCAAAGAGAGAAAATTCCAAGGCCATACATGGAAGAAAATTGCTTACAACTTTTATCCACCACTTGTAAATTAGTATGACAAGAGGTCAAAATTGAAGGAATGTTTCAAAGTGGAGTTTGGTGTTGTGTTAAAAGAAAATAGCAAACAATCCAAGATGGACATAACTGAGCTATTGGGACAAAGTAGAAAACAATATAGCCATGTTGGATAAGGCAAGAAAAGAAAGTTATTTGAAACTCTACTTATGCATGACTAATGCATATTTAACATTTGAATTGACATGAAAACATAATAATATATCTAGTACAATAATACACTAGTTGTAATTCATCACATAAAAAAAAGGAGAGCAATAAATGGTTTCCCCAAAATTATTATCATGTAAATAATACAAATGAATTGGTACTTTCATGATCTGAAAATTATAATAGAACTACATGGTGGGGCCCTTGGCAATTGGCATAGCCATTGGGTAAGTAAATAGAATAATTATTGTTGTTGATGAACCACAATGATGATGCTAACTCTTATTAAGTGCAAGCTACTAACATTGTGGAGTTGTGAAGCATGTTGATGATCCTTGATGGATACATAAATAATAGTTGAGGGTGTCTGTAATAGCATTTGAAATTATTATATATGCAAGCATGTTTCTTAAATACTAATTAACGGAAACTAATGACAACCTTGATGATGGCGAATGCAGGTCGAACCAAATGGATATTTCCTATTCGAACCTCTATATATTTTCAATCAAAGAGAAATCATGCTACAAAGGTGAGTTATCACCTAGGTTAAAGTGTAATAAGGGCACTTTAGCCGGAAAAGGCAACCTGGGAAGGTAAAAATTTCATGTGTGAATCATATTTTGGCCTATTTGAAGGGCTAGAAGCAAACACCGAGGATAAAGTTTCGCTCGAGAAGGGGAAAATGTAATACCGCTCAATGAAAAGTAAATATTTAATTTACTTTTACTATAAAGACTTGGTAAATCATGGGCTATGTGAAAAGCCTAGTGGAAAACTCTAATAATTAATGTTTATTTTAATTTATATAAAATGGTTAAGGGATGTCTTAGAATTCACAGGAAAAGACCCCAAATGAAAATTTTCATTTACTAGATAGTTAGAGGACAATTACTTCCTATCTCCCTAACGATAAAACATCTCAGTGGGAAAAGAAGCCAAGGAAGGCAAGAGAGAAAAGTTGGAGGCATCTTCAAGGAAAGAGAGAAGAAATTGAAAACCCTTGAAAAAGACGCTGTTAAGGTGAGGCAGGATGATGTCAATAAGGTATTCTTGTGCTAGACAGAGAGCCAGCAGAAGCCGTAAGAATAATTTGTGAGTATGTGAGTTCTTGGATGGACTGGGTGGCCTTGATGCCTAAAAACAAACCTTTCTAAGTCAATGTGTATCAAATGTTCTGGAAATTGGAAAGGATTGGGGTGGGGGTGGGGGGGGAATTGGACGTGGTTTCCATTCTCATTGGTAGGGAGGAGTGGTATTTCTCTTGGTGTAATTTTGTACTTGTCTAAACTAAAAATAGATAAGTTCATTTATCTTTCCAGAACTTACATTACTTCTGTAAAGAATGTGGGATATGTGTTTTATGTTATTGATGTTTCTCTTAGAATTAAATTTTGCTGAGAATGATAAGTTGTGTGTGAAATCTATACTGTAATCATTGACTGATGTAAGGCTTATGAAAAATTTCTGTAAATAAATAAACTGTGTGAAGACTCGAATAAGGATATGATAGGCATCTACTAATAGCTCTGTGTGAAGGATTGCGAAAAGATTCAATTGAATCCTTATATAATAAATTACTAATAACTTGTACCTTGCAAGGAAACATGTTAGTTCCCTTGTACATGAAAGTCAAGAGGGAAACGATCCATAATTCTAAATACAAATATATCTAAGTGTTCTAGAGGTGTTGGAAAAATGCCAAACATAGTTGGAAATTCGCTTGTCGGTAATATGAATAACAACAAGGAAGATTAAAGAAGGAAATGAGTGGTAAGTCTGACTATTAGGGTCACCAATATCTAACCTGCTCAATAAATATATACATATATAAAGAAAACAAGCTACATCATGAAATTGAACCAATGAGGTATGCAATAATGAGCCATGCATGCATAAGAACTAAATAGAAGAAAATGATTAATACTTAGGTTAGCCACAAAGGCCCAATCGTTTGCAATAGCCTAATGGGCAATCTTGAGTCTAAGATAAGCATTGTAATAATTAATAAACTTATGAGAAAAAAAATCGCCGACAACCATTTGTCAAATGACTCAATCCTTAACAGAGAAAAGAAGGAAACGACTATATTTAATAACATTATGAGCAACATTGACTGCAACAAGAACATTATTAAATAATTACCCAATAATGGAAATGTAAAGAAAGGCTTTGTTGAAACCCTAAGTAGTTTTGTCATGCAAGTAAATAGATAATAACATTACTGTTATACAGAACTGAGAACATGCCAAATTCTATTATTTCTTCAAAATTGGAAAAATAGTCCCCGTCATATAAGAAAGTTTAATAGTAAATAACCTGGGTACCGAATGACCCTTAAATGTTAACATTTACATGTCTCAACAACGGTATTGTATAACAACAAACAACTTTCATTCAATCCCAAAAATACAAGAATGATCCTTTATAATCAAGTCAGAACGATAAGTTTCTCCCGACCCTATGCAATCTAAAACCCCAACCACATAAAACAACCTTAATGTTTAGGAAGGGACCGGGCCATATGACCGAACCAAAAATTAAAAAATACATATTTGTTGTTCAACTACGAGGAAAAACCGTCCAAACTAGGTATTAGGTGAAACTTCATAGACCTTGTTTCAAGAAGAAAGAAAAGAGCACATTAGAGAGAACTTGGTTAGGAGTAACCAAACTGGGATCATAAAAGTTCCAGATGTTGAGCTAAGCAAGGGAATGTCATGCAAGTAAACCTCGCCATCACATGCAAGGATTAGTCAGAAAACTTATTCAAATAAAGATTTAAGAATAGCTAGAAGCAAAAAAAAAAGGAACTGAACCCTAGGCATACCTTTATGGATGTTGCCCTTGAGCGCTTCCACCTACATGTGAATTAACCCCAACAAGATTAGTGGCATAATAACTGATATGGTGAGGAAGAAATTCGAGACACAACTATTAAGTATTGACAACGAGACTGCATTATCTCAAGGAGTCTTGACAAGAAACTGATGTTGAAATGTGTTTGCAACAACTCCTGTAAGTCTCGTATCTTAAGGAATGGAGGAGGGTTTTTCCCTCATCCATGGTAGGGCTCGAAAAAACAAACTCGCATTAAACCATAGCTTAAAATACTGGCAAACATGGTCAGGAAAAACATTCAAACACTAGACCTTCAAGGAAAAGCATGACCAACCTAAATTATTAAATTGTTACCTTGCCTAACGGCACCATGGCTAGAAAATGAAACAAATCGAAGAAACCAGTAAGCAGGGTTCGAGAGGTTGGTGTCAAGCGCTACCGAAGGTACTGAGGGCGAGAATAGCACGCAGATGCGGTGAGGGTGGGGGTCGTTACACCCCATAACCAACCTTAGCCTTGTAGACTATCGGAACATGAACTTGGAGATCGAGGGTCATGACGGTGCCACTTCACAATGATGAGTATGAGCCACATGCCAAATAGTCTAGAACGAGGCATGAGAATTAAATAACAGTGTCGGCTTAATCAACGGAAGACTTGTAAGGTTCTAATGTATAAGTATAATATACGTTATAGTCAAAGACTACAACCCTCATTGATTATAGACAAGTAGTAAATCTTTATCCCATGCTTTCATTCAAATCACATGAAAACGTAGTGTGGTCCAATCTGCAATGGTATATATATATATAATATATCTTATATATATATTTTTTTAACTTTTATGATTTATAATTTAGCACTATCACATAAATTACAATAATTACCGCTATTCATGTAGAAGATAGGGTGATAAATCTATTGAATTGTATCAGAGAGAATTAAACAAATATAATGTAAACCCATGAATTCAAGATTGTAATGTTGAGCTATGTTTCAAAGTAAATAATAAATGATTTAAATGATTTAAGTTTTTGTTTACATGTGAGTTATATATATAATTTTTTCTCTTCATATTATATATAAAAATGTTACAATAATTCTTAGTATTATATATAAAAGAGTTCAACTATTTTTAGTGGGTGCTCATATACACACACATATATTAATTTTCAAAATTTTGTAATATGTCTAACTTGATGTCAATTTTATTTTAAAAATTAAAAACACTCAAATAATATGTTATGTTGTTAATTTACACAGAATAAGATTTTTTTTAATAATATTTTTCATTTCTTTTTTAACAATGATTTTCATTTCTATTTGTTTATCTTTAACTTCACATTTTTGACATGTTAATTTTTTATTTATACCATGTTATTAAAGTATATAAATTTTTATATTTATACACAATTATAATAGAAGTGTATTATTTCAAAAAAAAAAACTTAAAACTACTTTTATTTGACTAAGAGCACTCCTCTTCCTAGGATGTACGGAAACAAGTTAATGACTTAAAACCCACAAGGCATGAGTGAAAGCTTGCCCCCTTAAGGACCACCTTCGAAAGTGGTATGGTTTTCCTTGAAATGACACATGCACTTGATATGACAACCAATGATGATTGTCCTGGTTCCACTTAAATTATATCTATAAGCAATTATAGTAGAATTATAATATTTAACAAGTACAACCATATTAAAATATTAATGTGGTTAATATAGCCGAAGACTTTATAAATATAACAAAAAAAAACCATTGCAACCAAAAAACTATTACAACACGAAGAATGCCTTACCAATGTACACATTTACTTCCTTGATTAACCATGTAATAAAAGGTTATGGGTCAACTTTAACTTGAGAAAAAAAGAGAATTACACATCTTATTGTAAAAGGATCATTTTTCTAAATAAAATTTGCTTATATATTAATTTACACATCTAATTAGAATATGAACTTATTAAAATTGGAATAATCTCAAATCCCTAGGAAATTGGTTGGAAGGGAGCCATGTGGCACGAATCTAATTTAATTTGAGAAAAGAAAAATTACACATCTTATTTTAAAATGGACCATTTTGCTAAATAAAATTTGCTTATATATTATTTTCCCCATCTAATTAGAATATGAACTTATTAGAATTGGAATAATCTCAAATCTCTAGGAAATTTGTGGGCTAGGGGCCACATTGCACTAATATAATTTTTTAAATTTATTAAAAGTCAATGCAACCTAACAAACTCTATAACACATTAGTGGTTGAGAAGCATTAAGATTAAACATATGCTAAGCATATTCCTTTGATAATCAATCTAGATAGTCATTTAAAAAAATAAAAAAAGTCAACACATCCTCACCGACCTTAAGCTAAAATAAGAAGCCTTGGGTAATAAATTATAAAAGTTAAATATATAAAAATGTATGTAAATTTAAAAATATTTATTTTAATATATTATTAATTTTATTTTAAATAATATATGTGTGAGATATATTTTTATTTTATTTATAAATTAACAAATCCTATAAAAGTGTTATAAGTGGCAATAATTTAAATAGAATATAAAATTAACAGAAACCTATGTAAACTAATAAATTTTCAATATAATGTTATATATATAAATATAATTAAAAATAATTTTTGTATATATATTAATTTTAATTATATATTATGTATATTTAAATTATATAAATTTATGTTAAGTTTTACTAGCACAATCCGTTGAGGATGGGACTCTTTTGCAAGACGACCCACGTCAAACCTCAGGGAGGTTGTTGCCCTTGTGGTAGGGGGAGAAGACATTACAAAATTCCACTCAACTTTAGGCCTGGTCTGGGTGCGATCCTCTGATCCTCGAGTGAATTTGAGTGCTTAGATGCCCTTGGGCCGTGGTTTCTCAAGCCACAAGTTAAACCTGGAGGGGAGACATGCTAAAAATCTAGTCAACTTTAGGGTTGTGGCCCAGGTGGGTGCGATCCTCCATATTCAGGTGACTTTGACGGCTTAGAGGCCCTTGGGTCATGGTTTCTCAAGCCAGAAGTCAAACCTGAAGGAACATAAACACCTTTAACCAATGTTTTTTTTTTTTTCTATATAAATTATGATTATAAATAATTATAAATACGTATAATATTCAAAATATACTAAATATATATAGATATAATATAATATATATAATATATTATATATTATATATATATATATTATATATATTTATAATATATAAGTAAATAATATTCCAATAATATAAATTTATCTCTGTATTATTCAATTCTTAATATTATATATAAAAGAGTTGCATATATATATTTTTCCAAAGGAAAAAAACAAAACTTTTTATTAAGTTTATAAAAAGTTTTACATATTCCTGAGGCATCACTGTTTATTCTCATTCATGGTTCCAAAGATAACTGATACTTTCTTTAAGCTGCTGTTGTTGTCCCTGTTTTGGACTGCCCTTTTTTCTTGCTGTTCGCTTGCGAGAAAAACCTGTAAATATATGTTTGTACATTGTAGATTGCATATCCATCAAAATAAAAACAATTTCTCCTCATGCATGCGGTAACTGATAATTTCTTTAAGCTGCTGTTGCTGTCCCTGTTTTGAAACTGCCTTTTTTTCTTGCTGTTCGCTTGTGAGAAAACCTGTAAATATATGCTTGTACATTGCAGGTTGCATTTCCATCAAATAATCAATTTCTCCTCATGCATGCAGGAGAATCATACCATCATTTCAAAGGTTTTTATAAGCTGTAATTTCCTTTTAGAGTAGCTGTTATATATGTAAACGAAAACTGCTGAAGGCAGGTGAACGAGCTAGATAAAAACCACGACAGAGTTTACAGCGGATGAATGTAAGGTGGCTGGGCTGTTCTGCTGATATGGCCCTGGTCGGCTTCTTCTATTTTCCAGCTGCCCAGATTCTGGTGAAGACCGTCTTTAGAGAGTTTATCTGCCAGTTCGTTTTTTTCCCTGTAGATGTGACAAATAGAAAAGTTGTTAAAATATGATTTCAGCCTAAGAATCTCTCCCAGAATTTGTTTTAAAAATTGATTGCTGCATGATTGATTGCCTGTGACCCATCTGATCACATTTTGAGAGTCTCCAAAGATTTGAATAGTGAGGATGCGTCTTTGGATGAGCCAACATAAGAGGAGTTTGAGAGCAAGTAATTCAGCATAGTTATTTGAGCCCGAGCCAAGCCCCACAGAAGCTTTTAGTGAGTGTGAGGGGGATACGTGAATGACAAGGCCTGCTCCTGCTATGTTGTTTTGTGAGGCACCGTCAAAGAACGCCCAAGGAATGCCTTCTGTAATCTGAAGTTCAGGAATAATTCTATGGGAGAAGGATTCCTTTGGTTCCGGGATGCTTGAGTAAATAGCCACTCCCTGAGCTGCTGTGATTGCCACAGGGGTCTCTCTTCCTTGAAAGATACTCTTATTTCTAGCGATCCAGATTCCCCAACTGATGATAAGAGGGAGATTGCGCATGTTTCCATTTGGATGCTCATTCCACCACTTCTGCCAGACTTCCTTGATGTTTTCTCCCTCCCATACTAGCTGTTTATTCAAAAGAAAACCAGTCTCTCCCCATATTTTTCTTGTTTCCGAACAAGAGAGGAAGAGATGGTTAATGGCTTCTGCTTCTGCTTTGCATAAGGAGCATCTCCCAGGCCCGTGCATGAATCTGGACTGCAGGATATCCCAAGTTGGAATTTTGCCCCTTAGAATGCACCAAAAAAGAATTTTCGATTTTGGAGGACTTTTCAGCTTCCAGAGCAATTTAGACCACCACTCCGGATCGCCCCACCCCTTTCTTGACATAAGAAAAGAATAGCCAATCTTTGGGGCATAAGATCCGGAGTCTGCATGAGCCCATATTAACTCATCTTGCCTGTCGGACAGAGTTGCATATATATATATATATCTATATATATATATATATATATATATATATATATATAATATATATATATATATATATATAATTTTTTATGTATTCATTTTATATTTGATTTATTCAATATTTATATTGGAATTTTGTCAAACTTTAATAAAATTAAGAAAAAATATTATTTAAAACATAGAAATTCAAATTTATTTAAGGTCAAAAAATTATATCCCCTTCTTTATTATATATATACTCTTTTTTTTCCTTCTATATGTGGTTCCCAAATCCTTAAAGGGATCAGTGAAAAGATCCACTTAATTTTGTTGTGAACTTTAAATTGTCTTAACTTAAACAAAAATTAAGTGATTTAGCAGATAATATAATATATGTATGAGTTGATTAAGATAATATTAGTTAAATGGAATTTCAAATATTGACCCAAGAGAGTGTTCAAGGACCTCAATAGCTAAAGCAAGGTGCTTTAACCACAATGACTGGACTATTTATAGAGTGAAAAAATATTTTAAATTAGTGAGAAATTACCATTATTTTTTCAATGTAAAAAATGGCAAATATAAACAAATAATTTTATCTTTTTACATATAAAGTGATAAAGTTTTTGTTTAATATTTTTATTTAATGTAAGTTATTATTTTACTATTATTTTTTACTATAATGTTAGGTGACAAGATCTCTCATATTTGGCGATAGAGGCCTTCTAGTGCAAATATTTTTTGATTTGTTAATGTAAGTATTTTTATTTTTATTTTTTTCAAATATAACCTTATGGGACAACAACTTCTCCATATTTGACTATAGAACATCTCTCCACACTATAATCAATGCTATAGATATCACATTAAAAAATTAAATTATAAAAATTATCAAACATGCAAAGAAAAATAAAAATAACTATATGCATGTAACTATATGTATTTTAATGAAATTAGAAGTAAGAATATTTATATATATAAAGATGTGAAATTTATATAAAAGACTAGTTTAAGTAGGTCACAATTTGCCACGGAAAATATAGATTTTTCAACATGTTTTTTGCATTTTATTTTGGAAATCTAGGTTATTGTCAAAATGTAGAATTTTAGGTGGGGCTATTGAGGATGCTAACTCTATTTCTACATTCAAAATACAGTTTGGAACATTTCTAAATCAAGATTTTGCAAAATTAAAAACATACATTTTTGGGTAAAGAAGTTACCATACACACTAAATTTTAGCCACACAACGTCTTTATATACATATAAATATGCACCACAAAAATCTCAAATTTGAATATAAATAATTAGCATAAATCCATATTAAGTTACCATACAGAATAAATTTTAGCCACACAACGTCTTTATATACATATAAATATCGATCACAAAAATCTCATATTTGAAATATAAATAATTACCATAAATCCATATTAACTCACATTCTATTAAGTCTATAGGAAAATCAAATATTTTGCCGTGAAAATTTCTTAAAATGTACACTAAAAAAAGCTTGCATTTTGAGAAATTTAATCCTTCTCGACATTGGTTGATCTAGAAATAAGATGAACCTATTCTAATTTAAAATATAAATTGAAAAAAATATATTTTATTTTTAATATGAGTATCCATGTCAAATAACATTAACAAATTATCTGTTTTCATAACTTAAAAAAATATAAAATGTACTTTAATAATTAAGTCCATAGGTGTGTATATTTTGGAATAGGGCTTCCAAAATTTTAATCTAATTATCAATAATTACAAATTATCAATTTTCATAACTTAAAAAATATAATATGTACTTTAATAATTAAGTCCATAGGTGTGTATATTTTGGAATACTAAAATTTTAATTTAATTATCAATAATTATTAGGTGGATAGTAGGGATTTAACTTCTATGGAATATTATAAAATATTCATAATAATATAAACAAATCAATGGTTGAGATTTATCTCCCGATCGGGATGAGCAAGGTGGCAATTCGGGCAATTAATGTTCGACGGTGCAGCATGCAGGTAAGAACATGCGGAGTTCAGGGAATGATTACCACGGGCAAATGGATCGGTGAGAAGGATATCCTCTCAAGGCGAAGGGACGACAGGGTACAAACGGAGGTCGGTAGATCTGTCAGTATGTCAGAGAAGAGTCAGGGGAATTATGGCATGGGAGAATGGGACAGCAGAGCGGGAAGGGAGGTAAGCTCTAAGCGAAGAAGGAGGGGAGGCATAAGGGAGAAAGGCTGGTGAAGAGGAACGAAGAAAATTGCATGCAGAGGAACGGGAGAGGGTGGTGACAAACTGTCGTATGCAGTCGGGAGAGAGGGAGAATTCAGGAGCCAAATCGAAAGAATAGGGACGCGGAGAAGGAAACAAAGATGCAAGGAAAGAATGGCGGCAAATGGTAGCATGACTGCAGGCGGATGGATGAGGAGCAGGGTAGGAGAAGGGAGCCAGGGACGAGGGAACTAGGATGTGAAGGGTAAAGGAATAATGGAGGGGGATACAGAGCATTTTTTCATACCAGTGTATGATGATTCAAAGAGCGGGAGCGAAGATGTCGAAGCGGAAAAGGAGAAGGACGAATCGGGGACGGGAAAACGCGGTCGGAATGGGAGAAAAGCAGGGAGCAAGACCATGAAGAGAGGAAGAGAGGAAGCCGGAGGAATTCAGGAACGAGACGCTGAGAAAGAGAGTGGAAGATGGATTAGAGGGCGAGGTCGACGAGGCAGGGGAGGCTAGGGGAGACGGGGAGTAGCAGAGGGGAGAAGCAGGCGAGGACGATGCTGCAAAGAAGGCACGGTGGAAGACGGGAGACCAGCGCAGAAGGGGCAAGTAGGAAGGGAAGGAAAACTATTGGGAAGAAAGTACAGGCTGCTGAGAGAGCCTACTGTGAGAAGACAAACCCGAAAATCAGAAGGATAATTGAACATTGGGAGGAGGAGGCAATACAGGCCCAGTCTGAGGAGGAAATGGAGTATTGGGTGTATCTTCTGCCGGATCCAGGACATACCCGTGGTCGAATGACCTTATATAAACAATCTCTGCATGTATATTGGGTAATGAAGAGGCTTATGGCCAAAGCTATGGAGCACATAACCTTGGAAATGGCAGAATTATCACAGGGGATCCCAAATCTGAAAAAGGAGCTGAAGAACATTCAAATCACCCTACTCATGCAGGATAAGAGGCTGGAAGAAATTCAGCAACAGCTAGAGGCGAGTGGTTTGATAATAAAGAAAGAGAAGGAGCAGCAAGATGATGCAGGGAACCAATGAAGAAAAGGCATGTTTTTTGAGTTTTTAAAAAGTGTAGTTCTTAGTTTTCATTAGCTATGTGTAGGATCTTTGTTAATTTTTATTTGCAGTCATATGACAATAAAGCAGATATAAGGATGATGTATACAAAGCCTGGAAAGATAGACTGAAAACTTTCAATTTTTGGTTAGTTGTCAAAAACTACAGGTGGTCAAGAAACCCGGTTTCCCCTCGGGGCAGGTTGAGACCACCTTAAGATTGTAGTGGTTTCAATTTTGTTAATAGAAAATGGTAACTCCCCAGCTTACAAAAAAAAAAATGGTTGAGATTTATCTTTAAAGTAATTATACTCTTTTTACCCTTTTTAATTTAATTAATTAAATTTTAAAAATATCATATGAACAAGTGTCATATGAAGTGAGTTATAATTTTTTAGACATGTGATATTGATAAGATATGATATTGTAACAAAAGCTATTAGTAAAATAGAGGTAAATCTCTATGATTAATAATTTTATTTCATGTTCTTTTAAATGTATATGTGCTTAACTTATATTTTAATTATTTTATAGTTAATAATAATAAAAAGCTATATTTTAGTTAGTTTTTATGATTTTTTCTAAATTTTAGTAATGTGATATTATTATTATTAAAGGATTTGTAATTTTTTCATCAAAGAAGAATGAAATTGCATTTTGTATATGTAATAGCTCATTCAGATACAAACTATGTAAATAGCTAAAACCAACTAGAAAAAAACCCAAATTCATCAAAGAAGAATGAAATTGCATTTTGTATATGTAATATCTCATTCAGATACAAACTATGTAAATAGCTAAAACCAAACGGAAAAAAACCCAAAAGGACCAACCTGAAGACCATTTCAGGAGGATATAGCTAAACACTGTAAACAACCATTTTAAAACCCTGGGTCCGCACAAGAATGAGAGATACTAGGGCACAAAAAGGAAAACTTTGCAAAAGAGACACAACCAAACTCACAAAGACAAAATGACTGAGAACAACCCCACAAATGCAAACAAGGCACAACGACCCACAAAGAAAAACCCATAAAAACTTGAAACTGGGCACGGGTCGCTCAAAAAGCTCAGACAAACATCCCATAACGGGGCATCAAACACATACAAAATATGGCAACAAAGCCCAACAACAAAACCGTGACAACGTCCCTATGAGAAGGCATGAGCGTCAAACGAAAACAACACGAGCAACGATGACAACAAGCAAGTAATGACATATCTAAGCAAAACCTTGAGCAACACCAAGGCTTGAACTAGAACATTGGTAGCGACAAAGAGGACCTCGATGAAACAAAAGGCCACAAGGAAACTCAAGCAGGTTAAGAAGGCTACAACGAACCATTCACACCACAGAGAACCCATAAGATAATGACGCTAACATCACAACAAGAGATAAAAACCTTGACCACTCAGATGAATGGAGGTAAGAAACAGAGGACCGTGGTAGCGAGGGTTTCAACCCCAATCTTTTACTCCTCAATTCTAACCAACCAATTTTTATAATGTAAGATGTATCATAAAATAAATATTTTAATATTTATATCAAATATTTTTAGATAAAATCACAATATTTATTATGAATTTAATACATATCCATATTTACTAACCATTTAACGTATATAACTAACCTAAAACTATAAACCCTTTAATTATACAAAAATTGGTTGGAAAAACTTAATTTTACACGCAAACGAAAAGATGACGACAAACATGGAACGAATTGCAATTACAAAGAATGGCATCCATCATATTCACCGGTCGCAACAAGAAAATACCATTTCCATTAAATTTATCCCTAACCATTAAAATATTGGTGCACTAATTTATTTTTCCTTCCAAACTATAAAATAATAATAATAAAATCCCTCATTTTCTGAGCACCGTCTAAGTCTAAGCGTGTTGGGTCTTCCTATGTTCATGTTATGAACATGGTTGTGAAAGGCGTTTCTTGTTCTTCAAATTCCAGAGCTTGAACTCAAAGTTGAACCTTCCGCGAAGGATCAGCAATTATACCCATTTAATTTGCGTTGACGCTTTGCCAACAAGTAGCAGTAATGGCGGGGAATCCAGATAGGAATTTAATGAAATATATGCTGGGATTTCTCACCATATGCACATGGACGTCACTGTTGGAAAGCAGCAGTCTGCCCTCGCCAGATTCGGGTACTCATTTATTTTCTATAAAGTTCTGTTTGTTTAAAGCCCAACAGGGTTCTATCTAAGCGCAGCCTTTTATCTCGGTTTAGGGTGGGTTTGTTTCTTTTTTATTTGTATGCTTAAAGTATGATTTTACAGAGTCTACGTTATTGCTTATTCTCTTTTGAGAATTCAGAAAATGGTTTATCCGATACTGTCTACTGAATTTAGGCTTCGTTTGTCCATTAGAGGCTTTCCTGTTTCTCCATCTTTTGTTTTTTGGGTTTACAATAAATTAGAACTACAGAATTGCATTTCCACTTCTCACTGTCTGATTGTCATTGCTTTTATTCCTTTTCCTTTTAAATTGTAGAGTATAACACTGATTTCATGAAAATTTTGGAAGACCCTATTGAGTTTTTTTCGAATAAATAGTTTCTATTTCATTGGTTGGAATCTTGATTATATGGAGATTCACATTTTTAACAATAAACCAACAAAGTTTAAAAACATATTGTTTCTTAAACTTTTCATTCATATATATATATACACTAAACCATAGGCCGTTTGTCTAGGCAAACTCCCAAGTCTGTAGAGACAGCGGAGTCAACTCACAAAACTTGTCTAGGCCCAAGTCTGTAGAGACAGCGGAGTCAGCTCCCAAGTTTTGTGGAGTAAACTTCCAATTATTTTTGTATGAATTTTAATATATTTTCCTAGAAGTCTTAAGTGTTCTATGATTTGGATCTTCCAGCAATCATTATTGGAATTTGGTTATAGAAAAATTGTTGGCGAACTTTTATTGTATCCAGTTATTTTTCAAATTATTTAACCAAATTTTAGGCAAAAATGATCAGGAAAAAATGATTGGAAACGTTTCATTCTAAATTTTTAGTCAAATTTTGGGAAAAAAATAACTGGAAAAGGTCCGAATTATAGCATGTTCCAAGTCAACTGCATATGCTTGCTAAGTCCGGAGTCAACTGTTGACTGTCTGGCCACGCTGAGTTGATTGTTTTAAAGCCAAGTCTGGTAACTTTGGTATGCATATATATGTATTTATATACGTGTCTTCCATCTGTCTTCCATTTTATGGTTGCATAGAATAAGATTGAGTTGCTGCTCATGATGTAGGATTTTGACCCTAGCACAGATAGCACGAAACCAATCATTTATAAATTATATGATTTGTTAGCGAATGAATAAATGTTGTGTTGATATGAAAACCTTTTGGTTATCTTGAGTGCAGGTTTCATTCAATTAGAAAGTTTTCAGAAATCAGTGGAAGGCATTGCCCTTTTGCCACTATGGTCACAGAAGGTTGTGCTGAAAGAAGTTGGTGAAATATATGTAAAACATAATGCAACGGAATGCAATGTATTCAGAGGTTCAGAGACCTGTTTGGCTGCGCCAGATTACTCTAATTACATAAAGACCTGCAATTCTAAAAACAAACCTGTTGACTGTGCTTTCAAATCATTCATTACAAAAGGTTCTTTTGAAGGTCTATCATTAGTACTGCAACAATATGTTGGAGCAGAAGGTAAGAATCACTTCGACGGTACTCTCCTTGAAGTTAACATTATGTTTTCTTTGTCAACCTCACTAAGCATGAAATTGGAATGAAGCCTCATTTTCCTAACGAGAGTTTATGGTTCAACATAGGTCATGATTGCAAAATAATTACTGATATTCAGGAACTAGTCTCTCCAACGTACAGTTCTTTACAGTCATTGTTGGTATCCAGAAACTAGATTCATTGTCTTTCATACTTTTAGCATGGGATATTTACGTGGATGGATTTTTCTGTTTTGCTTGGTGATCTCCAATGATGAAATAGTTTCTTCTTTCTTCCTTAGACAAATTCTGGTCTTGAGTCTTGACAAATTGTTCTGTTGTTGCAAATGCTAGTGGAAAGCCTATGTGGGTTATTTTAATACAGGTTTGCCATTGGCACTGAGAACAAGAAAATATATCAGTTAGACTAGAGACATTTAATGTTTGACCATATGCCAAATGCTCTTGATAATTGTGCATGCATGTAGGGTAGGTATCACACAATATTCAAAAAGATAAATTTGAATTCATATATTGATTGAGTGCGAGTTATGTGATGCGGGGAATTTCAGCTTAAGGTGATTTTTTATGGGATGGATGGAATATAAAGGAACAGTTTCAAAATATATGCTAACAAAATCATGTGTTCAAGTGGAAAATGCAACGCAATTAACTTTGGAAAAGTTAAAATTAACTAATATAGTAATTAGATGCGTCATAAAGAGATAGCTGGAAGGACATTGCCATCTCTTTTCTTTTTTGGCGTGCAAAACAGTTTCTTTAACTATTATTATAAACAGCAGTGGTACATATCGGTTATTATTTACAGAAAAGACAGCCATAAGTCATCCACCACAAGCTAGCAAAAGATTAGGCTAATGCCCTTCTAACTGTCAAAACTAATCCAGAGAGTAAGGCTTAACAAAGTACCAAAAATTACCACTTGGGCATACAACAAAAAAACAACGGTACAGAGAAGCTTGGGAAATCGAGGACCTTGATATCCTCATTAGGGATGATCGTTTAAAAATAAGTGAATCTTGGGATCTAATCCTACAACACTATAGGAACCATAACCAAATTTATAATTTCTGCTAATTGGGATTAATAATATAGATATAACAAAATCTGAATTAGAATCATAAATTAACAGTGTCATGGTATTGAATACTTTCAACCATAAGTGAGCAAATGATGAGGTAAATTAAATCTTTTCAAACTAAATGACAGAAAATTATAAATTTCCTAAGTATATATTCTTGAATATATTTAGTAAGAATTAAACTCAATAAAAAAATATATTAAGATAACATTAAACATGTGTTCTTGACTTTTAAACTATGTTGCAGGAAACGTGGGGCAGGAGGGCGTTTTCGTACGGAAACGGGTACGAAACGCTGAAACGCATTTGGTACGGCCCTGAAATGCGTTTCAGGCCGTACTGCCACGTTTCACGAAACTGAAACGTGGCCAGTACGGCCTGAAATGCGTTTCATGGCCGTACGACCCACGTTTCAGCATTTACTTGTGTTTTTTTTTAAATTTTTTTTTATATTTGTTTTCTAATCTATTCTTACGTTAGCCTAGTGACTTCTAGTTGCTTCCAGATGCCTGTCTAAAGTTATAAAAGTGAACTTTTGCCCTAGTGTTGATATGCAGTTCATGGTAATGTTAAATTCTTAAAGTAAAAGTGACACTTTTACTTAAATTTTTAACATTACCATGAAATGACTCAGGATGTTTGAGAGTGGTTTCGCCCTCATTGGATTTCA
>APFE030028369.1:57257-72213 GCA_000404065.3 Pinus taeda
CGCGTTTCCTCGTTTCCAAAATTTGGGGAGGTCGTGTTTCGTATCGCTTCCTGTCTTGGAAACTCGTACCCGTTTCCCCGTTTCGTGCAACCTTGCTCTTAAATAATATTAAATACATTGAATCCACAAAATCAGGAAGCCAACTAGTACGTCACACTAAAATTTGAACGATATATATTATTGATACAACTTAAATTGTCTTTTTATTCTCCAACATCTTGACTTTGCTTGAAGATGGACCATAGGTGGGCAGCCTGAAAAGCTGACCCATCAAGATAAATACATGAAGTACCTAGAGAGTATGTTCGAGATGAACAATACCATGGAAGTCGAAAACAATATAGTATTATAGTTGTGCCTCTCTTGCGTTCAAAATGTGTAATAAAATGGACTTTGCTAATGACTTTGATTATATAATTTAGACTCTAGAGCATGCACACAAGGATTTCAAATATATGCTTATACTTGCTATGAATCAGTAATCCTGCACAAACAACCAAACAGTATATGCTATAACCTAAATTACTTTAGAAGGAGTAAGCTCTTTGATTGTGAACTTAAATACTTCAAATTGAAATGATGTGTCCTTCATCTTTCCAGTATATCCAATTTTTCTTTCAGAGGTAGGCCCCTTATGGAGAGGCGGCAATATTGTTCAACAAGAGTCTTTTTGAATATCTGTCTTGTTATGGTAATATTTAGCACCTTTAACCGGTGAAAGTCCCAAGCACAAGGTGTTAGTTGGTGTAACTAAGGAAGGATATCCACTGTCACTGTAGTAGCACTTCCATTCTCTTTAGGTTGGTTCGTCTCCGACTCAAGGGGGGTGGGGTCCCTATGCAAATTCCATGTCTAAATGTTTCAAGTGTATCAATGAAGATTATAGACAAATGTGTTTGTGTTTGGGAATCATGTAAGATGGTTGGAGGTGTAAGTAAAGGTTCCAAACAAAAAATTAAGTTTTTTATGGCTGTTTCTCAAAGTTTATTAGACTTGCCTCAGGTTTGAAAGTTGATGGTTTTGTAATGAAATGTTGTTTTAGATTTGCACATGAATCAAATGGATTGAACAAGTAAAGTGCATGAAAGTAAAATGCCCAAACACAATTCTAGAAACAAATTTCTATGTTAAGATTTAAGTGTCACATGTAGATTTTTTTTTTAATAAAACTTTCAAATGAAAATTCCAAAAGTATATCCTTATGATTTGTGGTGGAATTATGATCCTAGGACGTAAATTTAAGAGCTTAAACATTTATTGAAATTGAATTTTCTGCAATAAATTAATTGTTGGAAACAACAATTAGTTTAAAAAAAAAAAATATAAAATTTCCAGAATGTGGGAATTAAAATTTTGCCTAATTATGATCCAAGAATAATTTTTAGAGGCAAATTTAGTGCTGAGTACAACTTTAGGAATGTGAAAAAATTAATGAGATTGATGAAAAATTTAAAAAACATAAAAAAAATAATTTTAATTTTCAGCAAGCAAAAAGTGATAATAACATAGTTTATAATTAAAAATTAAAGATCCCAGGTCAACAACGTAGCTGGAAAGTCAAATTTCTGAACTAAGTGCAGTGCCAATTTGCTGTAAACTTAAGACATAAACTCGAGTGGTCTAGTTTATTTACGATTAAAAATACAAGTTCCTAGACTAAACTATTGTTAAAAGTTAACAATTTTTTGAAATGAATAAATATTTGAAACTAAAGATTACTTAAAACATAAATAAAAGTATTTTTCAACAATGTAATGGAAATAAAGAAGAGAGAGAGAGAAATAGATTAGTTCCTAGCTAATCCTCGGGCTAACGAAGTATTTTAATCTTATAAGAAGCGTTAAATATAGTCTAGGTTTGAAGATTCTAAAGGCTGCCTTGAAACATGTTACAAAGCTTTTAGTGGAACTAAGAGAATAAATTATGCAAAAAAATATATAAGAAATATTGACAATTTTAGAATCACATAAAGAGTGTTATTTCCCCTGGAGTTTCTTAACCTAGTTACTATTTTTGGAAAGCAACAAAATAAATAATACCTAAATCAATAAACTAAATAAAAAGAGTAAGAGAAGATCACATCTAATTATTTATAGTGAAGGATGTTTCACTTGATGCCTTTATTCCAATCATTTGCGTGCATTAAATTTTCTCCAATCACCACAAACATTAACTAGTTCATGTCACACACCATAAAAAAGAAATACACTCCAAAAATGTGTTCCCAGAAGAATATGTATTCTCTTATATCTTACTCAACAACCATTACAAATGAGGGGAGTCTCTTATTTATAGAGTGCTAGGTTCAATCACCTCAAATAAAATAATAATATCTTGGTGATCAAGTTTGAATTGATCATCGAAATAATATTTTAATCCTTCCATGAGAGTTAAAAACCATAGGGCGCATGCCTGGTAGAGAGATATCCAACAATGAATAAAATAATAAGCATAGGAAGTGCACCGTAGTGAATGGTGCAAAGTGGTTGTAACCATCTCCCAAAAATAGTAAGAGATATTCTCAACAAGTGCACTCTCTAATAATAGTCAAAACCTTGTTAAATATGAGCCATTTCTGAATAGCAAGTAGTTCACCAAGGAAGATGTGTTGCTCCTAAAACAACAAGAGATCCAATCCATGGAATAAAAGAATGATATCTATAAGATCCCTACTTGCAAATTCAAAATATATGAAGAATGTCCTCAAAATAGTAAGTGTGCTCAAGTTCCAAGTCAATACTATTATTGAGGAGAAAACAAGGTGTCAACAAAGTCTATTCAAAGCTTAAAGTTGACCATCTAGTCGAGTGCAACACGTAGGAGAGTGTGCTTATAGGATAGGTGAATAAAATATAATTAAGGGAATGTGGAAGTGGACAAGTAGGCAATGTGTATGTATAACTAACCCTCAAAAGTTATGCAAGCTCAACAAACTCCTCAACATATGTACTAGGTCTTAGCACAAAAATATGCAATGTAGAAGGATGATTTCTTAGGTAATTTGTTGTGAGAACTATGTAACATATAGGAAAATTTGCCCAATGTGTTACTAGCAAATCTCCTCTCTGTTTGGGTTGGTGCTTGCCAACCTTAGAGGTGTGTCCTATGTGTTCATGCACTACAATTACATTGTAATTCTGCGTAATACACATGTAAAAACAACACATGAAAAAATCTCTGGCATGCAATCAAGTAGCCAAAGAGGTTACAATAATGCTTTGAAATGAAATGGTGGAAATTTTCTCTTGCATTAGCTTAAGAATGGAGAAAGGAAAGAAGAAAGTGTTATTAGTGGTAACTATTACTGAAATAAGGCTTTAATGAACCTCTAAAGCATTGCACAAAGAAATCACAAAGTACTAAATGAACCTCTAAAACATTGCACAAAGAAATCACAAAGTATTAACAAGTTTCAAGAGTTGGAGAAAAAGGCATAATTAAAAATTATTTTGTATTAGCCAAGAGGTTGAATGCACCATATGGCATAGAGACAGATATAAAACTGGACCAATGATATTCCCTACACAAAGTAAGAAGTTAGAATATGAGAAAAATGATGAGGAGAGAATGTTGTTGTTGCTTAGAAGAAAACTCCAACCCCCAACTCATAGCGCCATCTAGTGCACATTAGCCTTGCATAAGATCTCTCGTAAGTCCACACACATTGATTAGTTGAGTGTGGTGGAGTTTTCATGACTCAACGAATGAAGTTTTCATGCCTTTATCCTCTTGAGATGCACATTGGTGATCTAACGATAGAGTGGAGTGAGGATGCCCACGAGCTTGGCTTAAGTGGAGACACTTGCATTCAACTGATGATAACTAGAGGGAACAAGGCATGCACTTGGTTCAACTGGAGTCTTTCCCTCATGCGTTGGTTTAACTCAATGAAGTAATGGAGAGATGGGCATGCACTTTGTCTAAGTGGAGATGCTCTTAGTCTGACTGATGATCAACTGATGTAAAGTGTCTCTTACTCCAGTCCACTAGCATGACGTTCTAGTTAAATCATTAACGCTTAAGAGGCCATCTAATCAATTGAAACAAACTACCTCGTTAACACCTTTATGTGCCACTTCACTCCTTGACCCATGCATGCATCCTAATCATCTCTTATTCAATCCATGCACGTGTCTAGTTATTTCATGATCACACCTAGTCTTATGCATGTGCCCTGATTCTCATGCATGTACCCTAATTCTGCCATGTGTCACTTTGCATATCACCATCTGAAGATGTCATGTGGCACCACCTGACGTTGCCACGTGTCCCTCTACATGATTTGCTGCTAAAACAGAGAGTCTCCACACGTCAATGAAATTATTAGACTTGCTTGTTTGCGAGGAGTTTGAATATGTACTCAAAATTGACATGCGAGAGTTTGGACTCAAACTGCTAAAAGAGAAAGTGTCATGCATGTTGTTTGGAAAAGGTTCATTGGAATCACAAGCTCGCAAGGACTCCAAATATGTGGTCATCGTTGCCATGCAGACCTCTGAACTCGACTTCCTAAAATGTAGGAGAATTGCTTAAAATAACAATCCTCTACAAAATTGATGAAAGACCTGTGCAACATCTCTAATTTTGAACCGAGATGATATCACTAAACCATCTTGGATCTGAACTTTGTGGGTACCACTTCAGACTTTTGCAAAGTTGTCTCTAGAAATAACTCTAAACACAACATGATGAAGTGTGTTGGCCCTTAACCCTCTAGTTTGCAAAGGAGCAAATCTTGGGGTTAACACTAGGTGAAATAAATGCTCCATAAAGGTGGGATGTGTGATTGTGAGCAAGGCTAAATCACCTCCAATGACTTGACATGAGGGTAATCACTTTCTAAATATAAATTTTTATTAATTTGGATTGCCTCAAATGTGTGACAAAGGGGAATACTACCCTCAAGTTGTATTCCACTTGCATGACAAATTGCATTCCCAAGTGTTTTTTTTTTTCTCTTCCTTTTTTTTTATATTTTAAATTTCAACTTGAGGATTGAAGCTTCAATTTAGGCTTTAGAACCTAGTGATAAAATAGGCCAATAATGTGGCACCTCAACCTTAGATTTGGGTTTGATTAATCAACAGTAAAATATCTCAAACCACTTTCGAACGTTCACACATGGCAAAAAAAGGTGATTTATTGAAAAATACCAAATGAGAGTTAAGATATGGAGGAAAAGTATATGAAAATGGATCATTCACCTTATCAATCAATAATAAAATAGTAAAAGAATGTGCTCAAATCTCTTCCAAGTGGGATATTGGTTTGTGTTGTTGCAAAACCTAACATGCCTTAGAGAGGGGCACCCTATAAGGCAAACACTAGACTAAGAGACAACAATGGAGTGGTGGTCCATTGTCACCACAACCAAAACCCCTTGCTCTTTATGGATTTTCACCAATGGGAGGAGTTCTAGTATGTGTGTAGGTCACCTAATAGGTATTCTAGGGTTGAGGTATGTGGTGACACAAGGAAATATTCAAGGGAAAGACACAATTTAGACACAAGGTTCCAAGATGAGGCAATTCACTCTCCTTGAAAAGGCCAAGTTAGGGCAATACAAGACCTAGGGTTTGATTGGTAGACTGAGAGCTGGGATGCCTAAAGGTCAAGATGCCAAGAAAGAGTTTCCTGCAATGTATTTCAGCAAGGATATGGTACATGAAACCCTCAATAAGCTCGCAAGTTGAAGCTAAAACCAACCTAGGGTTTTGCCTAGGGCAAGAAAGTTTATGGATGAAATTGGAATGAATGCCTACCAAAGTCAGTGATTTTGTGGCAATCACACTACCCTTGATATTTAGATTTTCCAAGATCCAAAATTCACCTTCCTAGCCAATTCACACTACACCCTAGATGGTCGCTTGGCCTTAAGGGGGCCGAATTAGGTTGAGAGAGAGAAAATAAAAATTATGGATTAAAAGTGACTTGATCATCAAAATGATCCGACCAATGCCTAATACTTGGGTGGGTGGAGTCTATGGATGTTTAAGATTAGCGAATCCTTGCAAAGGAGTAAGGATTTTTTGATGCCCTAGCATCAAAACCCTAACTATTATCTTTATGAGGGATCAAAGGCACTTGGGAGAGCTACAACATGAGTTCTCAAGGGGAATACCATTCACATGTTATATAATGTGTAATGTATGCAATAATGATGTCTAACTTCTATACAATTGATTTTCAACAAATTAGGGCACAATAGAAAAAACCTAGATTACCAGTGCATTCCATACATTAGACATAAAGCAAAAAATTATTGAATACAAGGCTCACTTACAAGATAACATGCATGAATAATTCATCATTGATCCAAGATAACTTCTCCAAAGACAAAGACATAGCTTCAATACAAAGTTCGTTCCATAGATCACATCTCTCCACAAGTAAAGAAGGTTGAAATTCTCCTAAGAGAGGCTGAAATCTCCAAGTGATGATGAATTTACAAATGATCCTCTCCTCTATTTATATGAGGAGGCACAATGTGTAGTTAATGTAAAAGCCCCTAAGTCTCAAGTCAAATCACAACAAAACCTTGGGTTACAAGCCAACCCAACTAGCTAAGACAGAAAAATCATGTGAAAGCACACATGTGTGAGTCGTAGGGCTAAAATTGTTTATGTCATCCATGCATTGAGCTCTCTAAGGCATGCATTGAGGCTTTTTGGTGCCAAGCAAGATGTAGAAGACTCTAAAAATCATCCTCTAGGGGTTGGCCCTCAGATCTTTGTCAGTCTCCCTCTGTGGACCCCAGAATCCAACTTGGGGCTCTAAAGGTGCTTTCACGGGTCTCCAAATGGCTATAGTGTCAGTCTCTACTCAAACATTGAGAGATTTCAAGCCTTTGGCTTCCTTCTTGATCTCGAACGGTTCTCCTCGGCGTCCTCTAGAGAAACTCGGTGGTCTCTATCCTTCACATTGCTTCTTCTCGGCTTCCTCTAGAGAATCTCGGTCTCTAGAGAATATCAATCACCAGAGAATCTCGGTCTCTTCGGTTTACCCTAGAACAAAAGCCCTAGTCTCTCTAAGGGATACCTATATTGCTTCTCTTCGACTTCCTTTTGCAGCAATAATCTCTTCCTTCGATCTTCTTTCATTCCTTCTTCCTTCACATGTGAGAGAGTATATAACCCAAGACAAACCCCAGAAGAATCTTTCCTTTGTTGACCCCGGAAGAATCTTTCCTTCGCTATATCCAGTAGAAACTTTCCTTCGCTATACCCAGGAAAAACTTTTCTTCGCTATACCCAGAGGAAATTCTCCTTCGCTATACCCAGAAAAAACTCTCCTTCGCTATCCCTTCTTCCCACTTCTGCTTGGACGCTATACTTCGCACTTCTGTTCACCGAATTACTTGTCGAGTTGCTTGCCTCTAAGTGAGGCCGAATGCCGCTACTTATACACACCTTCTCATGTCCTTTAGGTCAACATGATCACCTGTAGGAGGGCCGACATCTTCTAGTAGGTTCCTTCATCATTGTAGGCCGACTTGAAGAGGATAAGTGACAAGGTCTTGGAGGATACTTTACATAGACAAGTTTGACCTATTACAAAGTGTAACATGACTTCTTTACATGACAATGACTCTTTTATTTTATGACTAGATGAAAACTAATTCCTAAAGACTCTCAATGGGAGTCTTAACTCAAAAATAAAATCTCTTGCTCATGAAACCCATGAAGCAAGCAATACAATAATTTTATTTTTCTTATTTACATCTCATTACATAAAATCATAATTACATGTCATTATGAAGACTGAACCTAGTTACTTTTCAACACTCCCTCTTAACTAGGGAGGTATTCATAATGGTACTTGGACATTCTCAATCTGAAGAATTTCTCATAAGAAGAATTCAGCTTGGTAACTCATTTGTATAGCATCATATCAACCAACATTGTAACATAGCAAGGCCTTGACTAACAACTCTATCTCTCCACAAGATCTGAGCTTAATGCTGGCGAGACCAATGATTTATAGACATACTCATCATTGTCTCTCCCGGAACATACCCTACTCGAGTACTCAGGGTGTGTTCCATTAGGACTATTCTTATCTTGGATTCCCGATCCTCAAAGAATATCGGTCCTCTACGATCACTCTTCTCTTGCATGCCCTATCTCATCCTCAAAGGGTATCGGATGCCAAATGATTACCCAATCCTCCATTCTGTCTTCCTAGGTGAAGACCAAAATGATGTGTCTATCTCTCCCTCTCAAGTAGGGAGGACATATCTATTCCAATAATGGAATGTACTCATTCCTGCAAAAGGAATGTACCTAAGCTCCCTCTTGGCTTTGGAATTTTCAAGTTTCTTCCAAGTAAGAAACTTTTTTCCAGGCTCCCTCTTAACTAGGGACCTACAACAACTCCTCAAGTGGAGATGATGCGACAATCAACTGCTTGAAGAACTCCTTTTCCTTCGATGTCATGAATTTCTTTTGTCATAGAGTCTTCATCTTTTGGGACTTCTTCATAGGGTACAGACCATCCATCACTTTCATGAGTTAGTCATGTCACCATTCCTTTCATCAGAAAGTGATCCAACAGTCTTCATCTGGCTTTGTTTCATGTCATGCTGCTTTCTTCATGTCATATTTTCTTGAAGGATCTTACATCCTTCTATATGGTCTTGAAAGTCATCGACAAATCTTTCCTTTGGTAGTCCTGCATAAGCCCATTCAGATATTTGTTCAAGAATAAGAAATGAACACTTAAAAAACAAAATTACCTTTGTGACGATCTTTCATCATGACATCTTCCTGTAGGTATCAACATCATGCAAACATGTTGACACATCTCCCAAAGATATCCATTGTCAAGGGTCTCCATTTTTTTGAAACTCTATCTGAGTCTTCATATCTTTCTAGGAGATATCTTAGTCAAATCTTTTTGGTCACAGATGTTGATTGCCTTTACCATGGTTTGCATATCTCATGATCTCTTCCTCCCTTTCCTCACACACTTTATTCCCAGGAGCTTCCAACCAGAGTTCCTCAATTGTAGTTAGCTACCTCATGTTTCATATGAGAACATATTATGCTGATTTCATCTAGTGTGACTTATGCCTTTCTGCAATTTTCAGAGGAGGAGATCCCTTTTTCTTTGATCACGTTTTCCTAAGGTAGAAATAATTATCCATGTTATCTGCAACCATATCACATAAATTTCATAATAACCTATGTAAGCATACATACCTTATCTTTCCTTTGGGTCATCCAGACTTTCAGCAACAACTTCCTTTGAACGAAAGAGTTTTATCCTTTAGACCTGCTTCACTGTTATGTCATCATACTATCATCCCTTGAATCCCACGAGTTGGAATTCCTTATGAAACATTTTGCTTCCTTTCTAGATCGGTGAATCCTCTTGATAAGGATTCCATCGGAGAAACTCGAGGGTCTTTCATATCCCCACCCAGTAGATGTTTGCTTATTGACTAATGTATGATGATTTGAGTCGATGATGAGCTCTACTTATAAGTATCACCTAAGATTCCAATGAGGTTTCCAAGAGTTTTTATTCTTTATAACCAATAGAATTTATTCCAGATTTTCTTTCTGCTTCCCATGTCACGAGCTCCTACCTTTAATGCTTCTATCATGATGCTATTTTCTAATTTGATGCATCCTATCTTATTTACACTGCTTCCTAGCTATAAATTACAAGTGAAAAGTACCTTTTAGTGAAGAAGATCATCTCAGTCATAATAGAGATCTCTTACTTCTTCCTTCTTAAGCTTATTTGTCTTAGGTTCTTTCACTTCCTCAGTAATATGGGCTTCTTCCTTATCCCTCTTGTCCTTCTTACGTTTAGGACAATCTCTTCTATAATGCCCAAGTTCATGACATCCATAGCATCTTACCTTGGCCATGTTCTTCTTTTCCTTTTGAGGACCAAACTTTCCAAATTTTCCTTTTCTTCTTGTCATAGCAACATATGCTTGATTCTGCTCATTTGGTCCTACATAACTTTTGCCTTCAGTCTGGCTTCTTCGATCTTATAGAGTGACCATAGATCTTGAAATGGAGTAGTCTCTTTCTTCCCATATAAACTTGAAGTGAAGTTATCCCATTCTTTCTGTAGTGCATTTAGTACCACTGTGGTCATCTCTTGCTTGTAGTTGATCTCGAATTTTTGATATCCTCATGAAGTATGACACTATACCATATTCCTTGGACATCTTCAGTTTGTAGAGTTCTTGCCTTAATGAGATTACTTCTCTTGTAGTGCTTACAGAAAACAACTCTACTAGTTTGTCATATATAGCTTTTGCAGTCTCCAACTTTGATACATATGGTATTAGAGAGTCTTTTATAGATTCTATAAGAATCCTCTGGGCTCTCACTTCTCCCCTCATGAATCTAGCGTGTGCTTGAGTCTCTTGCTTTGGAGGTTGGGTTACCGACCCCTTGATGTGATCCATGACCTCATTCTCTATAAGATTTAGGTCTATCCTTTTCTTCCATGCAAGGAAATTTGTAGCCCCAACCAATTTATTGCTTTCCTTACAAAAATACATTTTGATATTATCAAATATAGTCATAGACTTACTTGAGTGATTGCTGCTTGTTTCCTCCTTAATCTCAATGATGATAGAGGATTTGCTTCTTGAGTGTTTGATGAGAAATAGATTGATTCACAATCCTTCTTGAATGTTCAAGTCTTCCTTCTTGAAGATGTTTTCAAGACTTTTGTTGGTGTAGATTTCTTCAATCTAGGGTTTTGAAGATCTTGACTTTGGTAGTCCTTAAATTTGCTACGATCCTTCTTTGAGGCTTGATGTCTTCTTGATTGAATGCCCTTTCTTGACTTCAGCGCCTAACCTTTGATACCATGTTGAATAAATCTAGGGCATTGGGAGTTAAAATATTTCTTTGCTTGATAATTACTTGTGATATACTTTTACTTCTTAGCTTATAGTCTTCTCTTCATTATATTATTATTGTGTTCTTTTCATCAAGACAATTACCAAAGTGCACAATAAAAGACAAGTGACACAGTGTGTAGGCTTGTCAGCTAGGGCCAAAACCTCTCACCTCTAGAAAAGAAAACCCGATCAAAATTCTTCTTATAGATCTTCAATTGACGAATACCAAGACCATGACAAAGACCCTTGACTCTAGTATCCTCCCAAGAACCTTGTCACTAACCTTGATGTTCCGCCTCTTCCTTATCTCGACTTCCTTCTTGATCTCGAACTGTTCTCCTCAACGTCCTCTAGAGAAACTCGGTTTCTATCCTGCACACTGCTTCTTCTGGGCTTCCTTTGGAGAATCTCGGTCTCTAGGCTTTCACTGGTCTCTTCTAGAGAATCTCGGTCTCTTAGGTTACCCTAGAACAAAAACCCTAATCTCCTTAAGAGAGACCTATATTGCTTCTCTTCGACTTCCTTCTGCAGCAATAAGTTCTTCCTTTTATTTTCTTTCGTTCCTTCTTCCGTCATATGGGAGAGAGTATATAACCCAAGACAAACCCCAGAAGAATCCTTCCTTTGTTGACCCTAGGAGAATCCTTTATTTGCTATATCTAGAAGAAACCTTCCTTCACTATACCCAGAAGAAACTCTCCTTCACTATACCTAGAATAAATTCTCCTTCTCTATACCTAGAAGAAACTCTCCTTCGCAATCCCTTCTTCGCACTTCTGCTTGGAGGCTATACTTCACACTTTTACTTGTCGAGTTGCTTGCCTCTAAGTGAGGTCGACTGTGGCTACTTATACACACCTTCTCACGTTCTTTAAGCCGATATGATCAAATGTAGGAGGGTCGACATCTTCTAGTAGGCTCCTTCATCGTTGTAGGCCGACTTGAAGAGGATAACTGACAAGTTCTTGGATGATACTTGACATAGACAAGTTTGACCTATTACAAAGTGTAACATGACTTCATTACATGAGAATGAATCTTATTTTATGACTAGATGACAACTAATTCCTAAAGACTCTCAATGGGAGTCTTAACTCAAAAATAAAATCTCTTGCTCATGAAACCCATGAAGCAAGCAATACAATAATTTTATTTTTTTCTTTACATCTCATTACATAAAATCATAATTACATGTTATTATGAAGATCGAACCTAGTTACACTTTTCAATAGAAACGACCTAATAGGATTATTGGTAAACCCCATTTGGAGTTTAGGAGACATTGGCACATCCCAAGGCCCATTATGGAAGGGCAGGCCATTATGAAGTCCCCAACTGTCTTCCATGATCTGGTAAGTTCATTTACTCGATTTCTCTAATGACTTGTTGTACTAGAAGGCTAGGGGATACATTGGATCTTATGCGGGATTGCAGATGGTCTCCATTTTGGGTTTGGTCTCCCTATACGGGGTCCTAATCCTTCATAGAGCTACATTGGCACTTGTAGGGTGTGCGTTGAGAGCCATGGGCTTCTACAATAGCAAACAACACTTCATGGATCTCCACAACCATTTAGAGATTGCTCGTGGTTCACTTATTGGACGAGGGAGATGCACTTGATCCATCATGCCCAACTGGCCCCAGATTTGCACCATACACTTGGTAGATGATCTAGGACTTGCACGATGATGTGGCATCACCTACACCATCATCCTAGCCCTTGCAGGCGATCTACATGCATCTTCAATTTGTTTGGAGATCCATGAGGACACTTGTGTGACCCTACATCTCATTTGGAGCACCACAGGTTATTACAAGGGGTCAACCCCTTGTCCACTGTTTTTGAGGGTCCTATTCTTCATTGTGGCACCCATGGACCCCATTAGGTCTCTTAGAGGGCCCTATGACATGCATAGATTATTATTTGTCTTCTTGAGAGGCGTACTTTTTCATTTATGAGCTAGTTTGGTGGGCTTGCCACCAAAAGTTGAATTATTAGAACATTATTTTATTTTTGGGGCTTATGTAGGGCAAGGAGGCTAATTCGAACTTCTCATTAGTGTATAAATACAAGTGAGATGAGCTCATTTGCTCATCATCATTTTGGATTGAATCTTTTCTCTCTTTTGAGAATTTTACACTTTTTTCTAGAGGATGAATTAGAGCTTTATGGATGACTTTTGATGTGCGGATATTGGTATATCTTGTCTTGGAGCTTCGCTTTTGTCAATTGTGGATGGTTGGATATATTCTATTATTAGGATTGGGATTTTCACTATTTTTAGGGCTAATTGTTGTATGCACTTATTGCTTAAATTGTGGAATTTTGTCTCCATCATAGTGTCTCTCAATGTCTGGGCCATGTAATGTGAACAAAATCTCCTAGGGGTAATTCTATCACTGAGTTGACCTTGATAAACCATTTCCTTTGCACATCAAAGTATAAAAGCTACAAGATTGCTTCTCTTTGACCTAGAAGGCTAGGGAAGTGGTCTTGAGGCCTCCTTGACTGGGAATCAAAGATCCTCACTCATATTCATCATAGACTCCATTCTCCCAAGACTAAGGCACTGATCTACTAGGAGGTGGTCACCTAAAATCATATCTTTTCACCTTTTCCTATGTCTAGCCAAGTTGGGCACCTAGGGCATCATTTTCCCAGCAAACTACCCATCCAAAAAGTTCGATCTCTTAGGGTCTCATGCGTTGGTGTATCCTCAAGGCCTCCTCCGATTTTGAAGCCATTCTGTTAGTGAAGTCGAGAAAAAAGCCCATGTTAAAATTTCTGTTTTCCCACCCCGGTTTTCAGTTTCTCCTTATTTCTCCCATGTAGTTAAATGCCCTTTCCCATAACCATACATTCAACAAGCTGAAAAAAATAAATTTGCTGAAAACACAAACTCTGGAAAATTTACAGAATGCTGGAAATTGCAGAAATAAAAATCAGCAGTAATAAACAACCATTAAAACACATTAAAACACTGATATTTTTGGTCAACGTGACCCTGGAAAAACCCCCTACAACTCTTGGGGAAAACCAGTTTGAGAGCTCTTCTTTATTTCTGAAAAATGTCTTTTTACAGCAAGAAAATTTCAACAAAAAATTACAGCAAAATAATTTTTTCAGCAAGCAAACTTATCCGTTTTCAGCCCAACGGACCACCTGGAAACTTCTCAGTTTTCAACAAAAAAATCAGCTTTTTCTGCTTGTTCTTGCTGCTGTTCTGCTTGTCTTTCTGCTGTTCTGAATTTGCTGAAGAGCTGCCTGGTATGTGTGCCAAACTGCTGCCTCTTTTTCCTTCTTGTCCAGAAATCTCCCTTGCTCTCTTGCTCTCCTTCTCCCAATCTGCTCATGAAAGAATGAATGATCTTTTCCTCCTTTTCCTCCTTTAATATAACTCCAAGTGACTTTTTGGTGATCCAAGTGACTTTTGGGTGATCTCTAAATCCAATGGCTGAAATAGATTTAGATCAATGGCTGAGATTAAATGCACATTTAAATCTCACTTTCTATTTTTTAATTCACCCACTTTAAATAAAGACCCACTTAGTCATTTATTTCCAAAGTCACTTTTCCTTTCTAATTTTTCATTGACTTTATAAAAGTCACTTTAAAATTAGATTTAGTAACTTTATCACTTAAAGTCACTTTTAAATTAGATTTTAACTTTAAAAAAATTATAAAGTCACTTTAGGAGAAAAATTAAAATCTTTTGGACACTTTTCCCTAGGCAAAAGATCAAAGCCTAAGGGAACCACCTGTCCTCCGGTACCAAATTTCAACACTCCCTCTTACCGAGGAAGTTGTTCCTCACCACACCCATCTTGTCTTTGAAGTAAACATGCTTGCCCCGTGGTAAGGCTTTGGTAAGAATGTCTGCTACCTGCTCATCAGTGGAAATATACTTAAGCTTCACAGCTCCCTTCTGAACATAGTCTCTGATGAAATGATATCTGATCCCGATATGCTTTGACCTGTCATGAAATACTGGATTATCCGTGAGTTTAATGCAACTCTGATTATCACAGTAAATCACTGAAGGTCTCAATGGCTGACCAAATAAGCCAAACAACATCTTGCGA
>APFE030028369.1:76529-110842 GCA_000404065.3 Pinus taeda
AAAACACATTAAAACACTGATATTTTTGGTCAACGTGACCCTGGAAAAACCCCCTACAACTCTTGGGGAAAACCAGTTTGAGAGCTCTTCTTTATTTCTGAAAAATGTCTTTTTACAGGTAGAAAATTTCAGCAAAAATTACAGCAAAATTTTTTTTATTTTCAGCAAGCAAACTTATCCGTTTTCAGCCCAACGGACCACCTGAAACTTCTCAGTTTTTAGCAAAAAAAATCAGCTTTTTTTCTGCTTGTTCTTGCTGCTGTTCTGCTTGTCTTTCTGCTGTTCTGACTTTGCTGAAGAGCTGCCTGGTATGTGTGCCAAACTGCTGCCTCTTTCTCCTTCTTGTCCAGAAATCTCCCTTGCTCTCTTGCTCTCCTTCTCCCAATCTGCTCATGAAAGAATAAATGATCTTTTCCTCCTTTAATATAACTCCAAGTGACTTTTAAGTGATCCAAGTGACTTTTGGGTGATCTCTAAATCCAATCGCTGAAATAGATTTAGATCAATGGCTGAGATTAAATGCACATTTAAATCTCACTTTCTATTTTTTAATTCACCCCACTTTAATAAAGACCCACTTAGTCATTTATTTCCAAAGTCACTTTTCCTTTCTAATTTTAAGTTAACTTTATTAAAGTCACTTTAAAATTAGACTTTAGTAACTTTATCACTTAAAGTCACTTTTAAATTAGATTTTAACTCTATAAAAAATTATAAAGTCACTTTAGGAGAAAAATTAAAATCTTTTGGACACTTTTCTCTAGGCCAAAGATCAAAGCCTAAGGGAACCACCTGTCCTCCGGTACCAAATTTCAACAATTTCTGGGCCATGTAATGTGAACAAAATCTCCTAGGGGTAATTCTATCACTGAGTTGACCTTGATAAACCATTTCCTTTGCACATCAAAGTATAAAAGCTACAAGATTGCTTCTCTTTGACCTAGAAGGCTAGTGAAGTGGTCTTGAGGCCTCCTTGACTAGGAATCAAAGATCCTCACTCATATTCATCATAGACTCCATTCTCCCAAGACTAAGGCACTGATCTACTAGGAGGTGGTCACCTAAAATCATATCTTTTCACCTTTTCCTATGTCTAGCCAAGTTGGGCACCTAGGGCATCATTTTCCCAGCAAACTACCCATCCAAAAAGTTCGATCTCTTAGGGTCTCATGTGTTGGTGTATCCTCAAGGCCTCCTCCGATTTTGAAGCCATTCTGTTAGTGAAGTCGAGAAAAAAGCCAAGCCCTAGCTTCAAGATTAAACTTTGCCCTAATATCCCCAATGCTAGTACCTTATAGGATCAATTCATCACCTTCAGGTGAATTTTTTTTCTTTGATCCTTTTCCCCACCTTGTCTAGGGTGAAAACATCATTGGTTGTCATACTCTTTTCTCTTACTGTAGACTGAGTCCACTTGGTCCCACTCCTTTGAAAAGACAGTTCTTCAAGAGCCATCCGAGATACCAATTACAATAAGGATTTTAGGGATTGGGAAGTTCTTTCATAAGTCATATCCCATAAACCTAACCCTTGAATCCTCCTTTCCTTTCCCTAGAAGACATTGTGCTTTTCTTAGAAAGCAAGCAAGCCTTATCCTTCTAACTCTTCCGGGAAAGGGATTGTTTGGGTCACTCCACATCATTTCTTTGGCATATCTTTTATTGGTGACTCCATAATATATTGGGTCTCTTCCCATCGATGAAAGTCCGTAAATAGAAGGGAGTCTTAGCTGTGGTGACAGTGGGCTAAGTCTCCATTTGTTGCCCTTGGCCTAACATTTGCCCTTTAGGTCCCCTGCTAGTTTGAGCGGTAACATTTGGGTGTCGTTGTCGGGGACACGAAACGTGTGTTTTGTTCCCCATACAACATATTGAGATATCATTATTGGTGACTCCATTGAAAGAACGAAGCCCTAGTTCTTCATTGAACTTTAAGGTCAATGTTTGTAAGGTGAAACAAGCATTTTTCTAGACATCTTTAATTTCTCCTTGGCGACTCCTACATATTTTTCATGTATACCTCAAATAGGTTGTCATTCTTTGATAAATTTCCTTCTTTGGACATTGCTAGCATCCTTGAGCATCCTAATCATGTTGCGGGAAGGATGGTACGTGGGGTGCCCGTGTTTGATGGTGATCCACTCTCCTCAATTGACCACATAGAAAGATTTAATGCGCATGCTTCAAGAGAGAAGGTTGTCCACCAAGATGTCCTTATGTTATTGTTCATGGGATCTCTTGGTGGTCATAACTCATGGCTCATGATCATGAACCTAGGAGCATTTCATCTATTGAAGAGTTCGTTGATGGATTTCTTAGACACTTTTAAGTACACCCTGCATTAAGCATCCAAGAGGAAGCCTTCGTCGAGCATCATCAAGACATTAAGAATCTAGGTAATGAGAAAGAAGACGAGTCCTCCTTGGGTCCACATGATGAAAATGATGATTTTGAGGACACATGTTGGGAAGGATGAATTTATGGAAAATGAAATTGAGACCAACCCTACCTTTCTCAAGGATATTACTCTTGATGAGTCCTCTTTTGAAAACCTTGAGAGAGATGATCTCATTAGCCCCTTGAAAGATGACATTGAAGATTATTTCCACATTGAAAAGGAGAAATGGGAAATTGTTGGTCCTCAATTTGATTGTGCTCCCATTTACGACACCGACAAGGAGGATGAGGATTAGATTGGTCTTCCCTTTCCCACGTGCACTATTTGTGATGACATACCCATTGATACCCTTGGGAAGGAGAATCTTCATTTTCATTTGTATAAGGAGGGGCAATTGGATGTGATCAATTTTTCTTTTAGGAGATACCCAATCTTTGATATTAAGGGAATTGATAAGGCTCCCACTTCTCCTGAGTATGATTCTATGTTCAAATCACTTGAGCCTTTAGATTATGATTTTGGGAAAGCAAAACACGTTGAATACTATACTTCTTTCTCCCTTTTTCCTATTGGTCATCATCTTGGGTCTTCATCAAGTGATTTCCTCACCCCTGGTCATATGATCTCAAGTCGCTGTGAGCCCTTTCCCCTCCAGAGTATAGTGTCAAGGAAAATCCCATCATTTTTTATACTTTTCCTGCTTGGACGCACCCTCAGGGTTTTGATCACTCCATAGTCTCCCCTCCCCAGTGTAATCATCATGTGCAATCTACTTCTGTTTCTCCATCTCGTCGGCCTCCCTTTCCTGCTAATCATAACCTGATAAGCCATGATGTAAATACTAAGGACAATGGTGGAAGTGATATGCCAAAGGTCGCCATCCATCGAAAGTTTATGAGCTTGGTTGTTGACATCTCTATATTTTGGTTGCAAGAGAAGATCTCATGGACTAGATTACATCATTTTCTTACCTCTTCTCACATAATCATCCATATGTGGGCATCATATTTTCCAACCTCCCGCCCACAACATTCTCCACGTGTTTGGGTTTGCATTCGCTTTGGGACTTGCTGCATGAGTAATCATATAGGCATGCATATTTATATTGACTTGGATATGTTGGTTGCATTGGCTTTATGATTACACTTAATAATAACTTTGTCATATGCATGTTAGGGTAGGATGCATTGCATGTTCATTTCCGCATTAAAATTAACGTCATATGATATTTCTCATGGTAGATAGATGCATATTTGCATATTTTATTTTCTATTGATTTTATGGCTTAACATATAGCATGTGCGATCATGAGATGCCGCGAAAGCATGCTTCCCCGTGTTTTTCCATGTATTATATGTGTAGGTGACAGGTCAATGGTAACCAAGAGATTGTTGGAGTTATTGTGACCTCCCGTTCGTGTAGCTTCGCCCACTTTTTCGAGAGATCACATCCCAGTTGGAGCCAGATGTCACCCACCATTTTGTGGGTGATATCCCTAGGAGATTTCTTTTCTCCAAGATGGTCCTTAGTCGACAACCAACAACCCCTTGCAGCCACCAGTTAGCTCATTATGCCTTTTCTCTGCCACCTAAGCCAGCCATGTGGTCCCTCGCCCACTTGCCATGATCGTATGTTTGAAGGTTGGCCTCCTGAACCTAAAGGTATGCCTTATCATTTGGTAATTGAGTATTGTAGTTTTCTTATCATGGACATTTCTGGGCATGGATTAATGGGGGGATTTGGCGGAAAGAATGGGTTAGGTTTGTGCCCTTGTCCCCTAGCCCCCTTTGTTGAGAATTCAATAGGGCAATGAATATGTTAATTTCAACTTGATAACTGTTGGTTTTACTTTTTACTTATTAGCTTTGATCTTGATTATTATAATGTGAGAAACATCAAACAACTACCAAAACAATAAGAACAATGACATAATGTATAGGATGCAAGCCAGGGCCAAAACCCTTCCTCTTGAGGGGAAAACCCTTAAATCTCTTCTCTTCTTATAGATCTTTCAATTGACGAATACCATGACCTAATGTTTCAGACCAATACCCTCCAAGATCAAGATCAACCTCTTGAGATAACGTGCAAACTTGTACTTGCCAAAACAAAGTAAATCTCTTCCACTTGCACCAACTCGGCCTCCTGCTACAAGAACTTCGACCTCCTACTGTAGATCTGAAATTTCGACTCCCCAACAACTACTGCTGCCATACGTGGGAACTTTGATCCTCTTCCTAGAGCCTTCCTCTGTCCTTCGCTTGCCTTTCCTTGTGACTTAGGGCTAGAGAGATACCCTTAGTAGCCTTCACTTGCCTTCTTTCCTTCCTTTGTCCCAAGCTCGATTTCCTCTCCTTATATAGGCTTCTTCAAGGGGTAGACGTGGCTCTTCAATTAGGTTGACTTGACAACTTCTAGGCCGACTTGATCTTGGAGGGTATTCCGACACTCTAAAGACAAAAGTAATTTTTCTTTACAAGATACAATGTGCCCAATGGGGTCTTCAATATATGACAATGAATCTTTTGGCTTCTAGACCTAGGACAAATCCTAGGAGCCCTCAATGGGTGCTTGATCTATAAAATAGAAGAACTTGAGCATGAAACCCATGCTCAAATAATAATAATAATAAATTCTTTTCATTTTATAATTTACAAAAGATACATTTCATACTTATGAAGACCGAACCTAGTTACACATTTTTAACGCCCTTTTGGATATTAACCTTGCATCCTAGTCTTGTGGGATCTCTTTCACTGACCATTTGGCTTTAGGGATGGTATTTCATGATAAACCCCGATTTTGGTTGCGTGGTCCCACTCCCTTATCCGCTTATATTACCCCCTTTCCACTCATTACCCCATTCATCATTTCTCCCACCGAGGTCCACATTCTAACACTAGGTCCACATAGGATTAGCTGCCCCTTCCCCTTGTCCACACCTTGGGTCATGGCCTAGAATGAAGTCCGAAGGTTGATGCAACTAAAAAGAAAGATAAAAGCGTATATGGCCACATTGAATAGGAAAATGTACCACAAAATGCAAAAGATGGCCAGGACAAACACATTTAGCTTGTGGGCAATAGCCAATACATGAGCTCCACCCCATCATCATGGCCATCACCTTGGTTCCTACGGGTTCTATGAACCTCTTTCATCATATAGGAACCGATGATTGTCCCAACCCTTGGTGGGCAATGAACCGCCCCACTCTAAAAGGGGGTATTCCTTGCTATATCTTATACATCATGCTTTCACCCCTTGAGCCCCGAGCAGCTAATCAGAGAAAATCATAAAAAGACAAAATGCATATAAAGAAGGGTGAAAAAATCAAGGCCAGGGCACCTCATGTACCACGATTGCTCCCTCCTATACATCATAAACCCAAGTGTGGGCTTCTCTTTTATTAGCTACCATTGTACCCTAGCATGTGACCCAGGGCTGCCCCTTCTCATCCCCTACTTCATTCACCTATCTATCACATGCCACAACCTTTTGAGGGATTGTACCCTGACTATATCATCCCCTTTAGAAGTAGAAACCACCTAATAGGATTGTTGGTTAACCCCATTTGGAGTTTAGGAGACATTAGCACATCCCAAAGCCCATTATGGAAGGGTAGACTATTATGAAGTCCCCACTTGTGGTCCATGATTTGTTAAGCTCATTTACTCAATTTCTCTAATGACTTGTTGTACTAGAAGGCTACGGGACGCATTGGATTTTATGCAAGATTGCAGATGGTCTCCATTTTGGGTTTGGTCTCCCTATACGGGGTCCTAATCCTTTAACGGGCTACATTGGCACTTGTAGGGTGTGCGTTGAGAGCCATGGGCCTCCACAGCAGCAGAAAACACTTCATGGATCCCCACAACCGTTCAGAGATTGCTCGTGGTTCCCTTATTGGACAAGGGAGATGCACCTGATCCATCATGCCCAGCTTGCCCCAGATTTGCACCATACACTTGGCAGATGATCTAAGACTTGCACAATGATGTGGCTTCACCTACACCATCATCCTAGCCCTTGCAGACGATCTACAGGCATCTTCGACTTGTTTGGAGACCCATGAGGACACTTGTGTGCCCCCACATGTCATTTGGAGCACCACAATTTATTACAAGGCGTCAACCCTTTGTCCACTGCTTTTGAGGGTCCTATTCTTCATTGTGGCACCCATGGACCCCATTAGGCCTCTTGAGAGGCTTACTTTTTCATTTATGAGCTAGTTTGGTGGGCTTGTCACCAAAAGTTGAATTATTAAAACATTATTTTATTTTTGGGGCTTGTGTAGGCCAAGGAGGCTAATTCAAACTCCTCATTAGTGTATAAATACAAGTGAGATGTGTACATCATCATCTTGGAGCATGGCATGCATACCTTTGGAGTGGAGCACTTCACTTGTGTAGGAAGTGTTTGTTGTAGGTTGCTTATAAGTGCTTGGACCGATTACCATCCAAATTAGCAAGTCTCGTTAAGGTGTCCATGAGATGCTAAGGTTACATCACATGGGACAAGTGTCCACTGTCACCTTGGCATGAGTCTCCACTCTTCAGGCAAACTTCTACAAAGCCAAGGGAGGATTCCCTATGCTAAATACCCTCCAACACAGGTTAGTAGACTAATGCCTAATGAGTCTAGGAGTTAATTTTAAAGGTCTTTGTTGATTTGAAGATGAAAATTTAACTGCAGATTATATAGACCAACAAAAAAACAACACTCTAACTATTGAAAGGAAGCCTCCTTGGAATAGCACAAGGTTGAGTGTTGTGAACCTTACCAATTTGGAGATGAATATCTTGCTGTAGACATTGGGAAATGGCTAAAGATGCACAATCAATTTGTTGTTCTACAACTTCAGATCTGCAAAACTACATAAAATTGCAAAAAAAATAGGCTAACCCCCCTTTTGGGACCACCAACAAGTTTATAATTACTCTTAAAATTTAGATCTAAGGGTGGAAATGTTGTGAACATTAGCATCGGGACAAAATGGGCAAGGGTTAGGAAAACCAAAAAATCGTAAAAATCGGGAAAATATCGGTAAAAATCGGCAAACATCAGCAAAATTAAGATACCATTAAAATATTTTTAAAAATCGGCAAACATTGGCTAGGCCAAAAAATCGCGATTTTGAGATAAAATCGGGATGTTATCGAGATGTTCGCAACAATGGTGGAAATGACAGGGCAATGAATATATATCAATAAAAACAGCCCAAACACTAAAAATAAGTGAGTAATTTGAAAGATATGGAAATCTGCAACATTTTAATCACTAAAGGGGGTCAAATGCTGATTTTTATTTTATGCAGAAATTTAATTTCTAGCAAGATGGAAATTGATTATTTACTTGAAATAATGATGAAATATTGCTTAGAAGTGAAAATGACAGTTTTACAAGTATATACCTTTTAGGCAAACCATTGAGTGAGACTTTCACTTACCACTCAAATTTGCTGCTGTAAATTGTATTGCAGACCTGCAAAACCCTTGGACAACCACTTAAATTTGCTTCAGATCAGCTTTTCCTACACAAGACAAACACGTTATACTTTTTTTGGGCTGAATAAGTAAGATTCAAGCATAAACCAAATGATAAAACTAGCTGAAAAATATAAATTAAGCTCAAGGTAGTGAAATGTTCTCGGTATTTTTATGTTTACTGAATTTTTATATTTTTATAAAATATAAATTTGTTTTCTTTTTTTTTGTATTTTTAAATACTGATTGTTGAGGTGAGGCTTACCTTTTCCTTGAAAATTACCTTTTCTGGTGCCAGATTGTGATCACAACCCCTTCTAAATTAGTCTTGTATTTTTGGACTAAGATGTGAATTTGGAGTCGAAGGACTTATCACCCTCACTCTAGTCTAAAATGGTGTACCAGTGCCCATTTTCAACTAGGAGCAGTATCCTCTTGAAATACCTATTGCTAATGGACCAACTATGGTAATAGGAACAATCTTATTTTTGAGGAAGAAACCCCTGATAAGGGCTAGTCCAATAATAAGATCTTGATAACCCTAATCCAACAAAGAGAAAGTGAGGACTAGCACCTTAGCCTTTGTCTTCCATGTGACTATGTAGCCCCTGAATGGATCGATCCAAAAGCTGTGTAATTTGGAAAAACCTGCAAAAACCTTATGAAGCGCAGTTTCTACATGGCTAAGAAGAAGAAGAATAGAATAATCAATCCACATAACAAGTTTTTGCACCAAAAAATGTTATTATTATGGCATGATGATCTTAGAATTCACAACACCCATATGAGATGAGGGACTACCCTTATATGGTTTTCTTTCTAATGGCTAGTTTGAAACCCGCTTTCAAAAATTAGACTTGTCATCCACAACCCAGGGACTAAGTCTTTACAATGAAAAATATTTTTCACATGGGAAATTACCCTCAAGAGGGGGTTCAACTTACTTCTTGGAGGAAATGACTACCCTAGGGGGGCCGGACTTGCTTGAAGGATGCTCGATTTGACTTGATTTTCTTGAAGGGAGGCTCACTTTGCTTGGAGACAGGTTGCCTCACCTTCCAATACTTGGGGTCCAATGTTCACTTGGAGTGACCTTTACACCTCCAACATTCCCTTGGGAGAGGTCAAATGACTACCTTAAGGAGGTTGATTGGTCCATTTTCCTTTGCTTGCAATGCTTTTGCTCCCTTTATTTGAGCAATTGACCTTTTCCAACCTTAAATTATCCCAATGACTAGATTTGACCCTTCAAATAGCCCAATAGAGCTCACACATGTGGGACATCCTCTTAATTTAATGAGACAAATGATAGATCTCCAATGCCTTTGGAAATTTAGGAATTTGGGCATATGGGTTTTCTTGGAATAATTTTTTAGATGTCTTTTGATGTAAAACATGTCCCATTTGGTCAAGTATGGACCTTAATATGCCCAAATAATCCCACACGTGCCACAAAAGGGGAGACGACCACCTTTGACTGGGAATATCTCCTTGATGCCTTAACATTGTGACAAAATTTCCATGTAGCAATGCAAGTACACATTATGCTTAGCAATCTGAGCCTTTGTTGACTTTTGACCCTTGGGATTTCTTACACTGGGATTTGTGAGTTGCCTTGGAAAATGTGAAATTCTATGAATTGTGAGACTGTTATGCTGAGAATTAAAAAATGAATGATGTACCAAGGCCAGAGAATGAATATAGACTCTATGATACATGACAATGTGAGTAAAACATAGGTGTGCTCAAGACATGGGCTAGATTTGCCCTACATAGTGCGATCATCCTTATAAAACCAATGACTCCTCTAAACCATGTGTCTAACTAGTGTTAGTTTTTGATGGATATGATAGCATCAGACATGTGTTCTAGTCTTAGATGATGCTAAGAGGCTCAGGAACATGATATCTCCAAAACCTATAAAAATTTCGCGAGATAAGCTTGGGAAACACGTTAATTAAATTAATTTGCCATACTTAAATATTTCCTAAGTTTAACTTAGGAAAAGTGGTAAATTAAAGTTAATCAATTAAGGATGTTCGAGTTTGCTCTATAGACTTCTATTGATGAAGTCTAATTGATCTTAGCCATTGATGGAGATTAAATCGGGGTTATTGAGACTCCAACGAGAGATTATAAGAGCAGGTAGAAGGGCTTGGAGATAACATCAGTGTGATCAATTGTGAGCAAGGCAGATCGACTCACCTAGTTCACAGTATTTAGTGAGGGCATAGTTCGAGCTAAGGGAAGAGCATCAGAGAGAGGGAGCAACATAAAATCTGGTATCAGGATTTCGAAGAGATTCACAGTGATTTTCCAGTGTCAAAGAGAAAGTAAAGGGGAGACCAAATTTTCTGTAGAGAGGGCTGCTACAACCAATGTGAATAGCTAGAAATCCCAGTGCGAGTTGCCAGAAGTGGATCGATTTAGTTGTCGGAACTCGAATTAGTGTCTCGGAGGTAGAGAAAATTCATTTTAGAGGCAGAGGGAGGCATGCCGTCTTAGTTGGAGGCAGTTTCAGGGTTGTACGATTTGATTTAGCTAGGTAGTTCACATTTCTAGTCCAGTAGTGCGAATTGCTGGGAAGTGTGTGTGGTTGGAGAGAGGCTGAGTTGATTGCAGAGGGAGATAATTTATCTCTAGATAGTTTTCTAGTGTATTTCCAGAGGTTTTCCAATTAGGCAACCAATTGTAATAATTCTCTCAAATTGTTGCATAATAAAATGAACCCTCATCTGCGGCATCAGTTTTCCCTTCGGGGTTTTTCCGGGGATGTTTAGTCCAAATTAACGGTGTCATTTTATTGCGTGTGTGTGCATCTATTTCTTAGTTCCATATTTTTGTTTCCGCAACGTGTTTTAATTGGTGAATAATTGCAGTGTGGTTTATTCGCTATTCGTTGTAATAATAATTACAAAAGACAAATAAACCATTAAGTTAGGAGAATAATACTCAGTTGTTGTAGTTCAAGGAATTTTTCACATGGCATAAGAGCATTGAAGATCATATCAAAGATGATCTTGGAGTTATAGGTGAGAAACCATCAAACAGTGAATTGGTGCGAACAACTCTAAGCGGGTTTACAAAGGAATGTTGAACCTTCGTTCAAGGAATCATTGGACGAGATAAGCTACTAGATTGGGAACACTTGTGGAGTGACCTCACTTAGGAGGAGCTAAGGCTTAGTTTTGTAGATGATGCTACCAACAACAATAACAAGGGACTAAAGGTGGAGAAGGAAGAAGAAAACGTAGCCCTTGCAAAGAAGGGAAAGGCGAAGAAAGGTCCAAGTTAGGGACAAAACTCAAGAGGAGGAGAGAAGAAGAAAAAAAGCCATGTCGAAGATCAAGTGCTTCAGATGTGATGAGTTTGGTCACTACGTCACCCAGTGTCCAAAGAGGAAGAAGTACAAGAAGGGGCAACAAACAACAACTTCGGTAGAGATCGATGAGTTGACCTCCAGATTGGAAGAATTCACATTGATAGCAACAATACCTCCTGATGGAGGAGGAACATGACGCTTCAAATTGCTAGTATGGGTATGGTCCATGAGAAGAGCAACAGGAGGTCTAGATCATATCTAGTTGTTGTACATTTTCACATGGATCATTACCTTTGCTACGGGAGCCCACAATACAGAGTGGTAGAAGGATTGAAGGTCAACAAATCGCAATGCAGAGCTAGTTGCAGTCAAATACATGAGAGGCAGTTGCAGAGCCATCCAGGTGCAGTCAGGTGCTCAGTAGATTGTGCAGAACTAGCTGTAGTTAGAGACTCAAGGGACAGTTGCAGAGCCATCCAGGTGCAGTCAGGTGCTCAGTAGATTGTGCAGAGCTAGCTGTAGTTAGAGACTCAAGGGACAGTTGCAGAGCTAGTTGCAGTGGCATAGTAGATCTAGAGAGTTTGAGACTCAGAGGGAGTCAAGCTTCAGAGGGAGTAGCCCTATAGAAGCTTGATGTTCAGGTTTTCGAGGAGAGATTGAGTTTCCAGTTGCAGGTGCAGGAAATTCGTGTATTTGGTGGTAGTGTGAATTGGCCAACTACAAGTAGTAGGCACAATTCTAGCTAGAGAGAGACTCCATGAGAGAGTTTTCGGCCAGGGGTGACAGTGCGAATTAGCCAGTTGCAGAGTGCAGGTGTAGTTCCATTCAGAGAGAGACTCCATCAGAGGGTTTCCATCCCAAGAGAGATTTCCCAGTTCTTATTCAGAGGGAGATCGTGATCAATACATACAGTTGCAGTGGTAACAATAGCACAAAGGTAGTGTAGAAGCAATAGCGCAGTGGTACCAATAGTGTGAGATTTGAGATTGGTTCAACTACAGTTAGTGGTCGGTCAATTAGAGTATGCATAGTAGCATGGTGGATGATGTTTGCCAGATTGACTTCTTTATAGTAATTTCTAGTGACGGGAGTCAGATCAGTGAGATGTGAAGAAAGGAGGTACTGTTACCCACCACAAGTGGGTGACCCCTATTGAAAAATGTGTAACTAGGTTTGGTCTTCATATAGATGAAATGTACTTTTGATTCTTGTAAAGTGTAAAATGAAAGAAAAATTATTATTATTATTATTTGGAGCATGGGTTTCATGCTTAAGGTCTTTTATTTTATAGGTCAAGCACCCATTGAGTTCTTCTAGGGTTTATCCTAGGTCAAGAAGTCAAAAGAGTAATTGTCATAAGTTGAAGACCACATCGGGTACATTGTAACTTGTAAAGATTTTTTTTTTTTGTCTTAAAAAGTGTCCAGATAGCCTCCGAGACCAAGTCGGCTTGGTAGTTGGCAAGTCGGCCTAGAAGGAAGAGCCACGTCCACCTTGAAGAGCCTATATATGGGAGGGAACTCATCCTCCTTGAGACACATTCACTCATCTCTCATTCTAGTGAAGAAGAAGGAAGAGGGCAAAGAAGATATTTGTTTGGGTTATTTCTCTCTCACACGTGCTAAGGAGAACTAGTGTTTCTGCAACAAGACCTAGTGTTTCTATCTTCAAGTTCGATCTTGGAGAAAAGGAGACAAGTAGGTCAAGCGAAGGTCAGCAAGGGTAATCCTCATGCTCCTGAAGTGAGGGAAAGTCAAGCGAAGGTCAAAGGAGGGCTCAAAAGGTAGATTGAAGCTCACACGTGTGGCAACAACAACTACTAGGGGGGTTGAAATTTCAGATTTGCAGTGGAGGCTGAAATTTCTGCAGCTCGACGTCAAAGAAGTGCTACTGGAAGAGAGTTGACTGGGTTTGACAGGGCATCATCCGGAGAGGTTGGTCTTGGTCTTGGAGGGTTCTGAAGTCTATCTTAAGGTCTTGGAATTCGTCAATTGAAGAATCTATAAGGAAGAGAAGAGATATGTAGGTTTTCCTCTCAAGTGGAGAGGTTTTGGCCCTGGCTTGCAGCCTATATTCTGTGTTCTTGTTCTTCTTGTTTTTTTGGTAACTATTTGATGATTCACACATACAATAATAAGCAACAAAGCTAATAATTAAAAAGACATCACAAGCAGTTATCAAGTAAAGAGAAATCTCTATAATCATTGCCCTTTTGATTTCTCAACATGGGATCAGAGCTAAGGTTAACTAAGGGCATCTTGAAGATCTCTAAGATCTCTATTGCATTAAGGAAGGTCCTCAAGAAGTGTTCGAAGGTAGCAGGCCATCTCAAGAGAGGCATCAGGGAAGCATGGAATCTTCTATTCACTACAAAGAAGGAAGGAACCAAGACAAAGATGGAAGGACTCTTCTGAACACTCACTGGCACATTCCAAGACGAAAATATTTGGGTGATCGATAGTGGTGCGTCTAGACATATGATTGGTCATCACAAACAATTGAAGACATTATCAAAGGGAAAATCTTCTTACTCTGTGGAACTTGGAGATAATAAGAGCTATCCTGTAAGAGGAATTGGATCTACATCTATAGAGTTGGAAAATGGAAGCAACATTCATCTCAACAACATCCTATTTGTACCAGGTTTGCATAAGAACTTACTTTCTATTTCAAGTATAGAAGATAAGGGTGATAGAGTAGCTTTCATTGATGGAAGAGTTGTAGTATGGAGTAAAAACTCAAGCATAGAGAATGTTAGAGTAGTAGGTATGCGTGAAGGAAGGCTTTACAGGTTGATATGTCCTCTTTCACAAGCTTTGGTTCACATTGAAATCAGCGCATGTGAACTATGGCATAGAAGGTTTGGCCATATTCATTTCAAAATCCTTCCAACTAGTTTTATAGTAGAAGGAATTCCCGAATTGAAAGAAGATCACGAAGGAGTATGCAAAGGATGTGCATTGGGTAAGAGAATACCAAGAGACCATTTGGAAGCAGTGTTTTACGGTCAAAAGAAATCTTGGATCTTATTCATTCCAAAGTTTGTGGTCTTATGACTCCAAAATCACTTGGAGGTCATCTATATTATGTCACATTTATAGATGATCATTCAAGGAAAACTTGGGTTTACTTAATGAAATCTAAGGACGAAATATTTACAAAATTTCAAGAATTCAAAGCAGAAGGAGAAAACCTTATAGAAAGGAAAATCAAGATACTAAGATCCGATAATGGAGGAGAGTATACATCCAAGGAAATTATAACTTTCTATAAGGAATTTGGGATTAAGAGGGAGTTGATAGTCCTATATAATTTGGAACAAAATGAAGTTGCAGAGCAAAAGAACCGGTCCATTGAAGAAAGTGTAAAAGCAATGTTGCATGATCAAGATCTACCGAAGTTTCTGTGGGGGAAGCCACGAAGACAACTGTATATATTAAAAATCAAAGTTCCCATAGGTCACTGGATAACAGAACTCCCAATGAAGTATTCACTAGGAAGAAACCAACTATAGATCATCTCTGATTCTTTGGTTGTCCTGTATATATTCATATACCGAAGGACAAAAGAAAGAAGCTGGATCCATCAGGCATGAGAGGAACAATTGTTGGCTACAACAACTCCTCTAAGGCCTATAGGATGTGCATAAAGGAAGGAGACCGTATAGAAGTCAGTCGAGATGTCATGTTTGATGAAATTATCGCATTCAAGAAATCAAAGGAACTTCCCATGGACTCTGATGATGAAGAACTTCCAGTATTTGAAGAGGAAGTTGATAGGGAAGAAGAAGAATCTCACCATGAAGATGAATGTCCCAATGAACCTATTCAACCTGCGGTCATCCCCAAATCAAGAAAGAGACCTAATTGGTTGAAGTCAATACTACTTGATGCAGAAGGTCATGGAGCAACTCAGGGCTCATTCAGGGAAAGCAGGTTGCCTAAACGACATTTTGGGTATGCAGCCTACATGACAAAACTAATAGAAGCAAAGCCATCCACTTTTGAAGAAGTTGTCAACCATCAAGAATGGAAGGATGCCATGAATGAAGAATATCAATCTATAATGAAGAACGGAGTGTGGGAGATCATGCCTAGGCTCGATGACAAATCTGTGGTAACTTGCAAATAGATCTATAAGATCAAATATGTAGCAGATGGAAGTATTGACAAGTATAAGGCAAGATTTGTGGCTAGGGGTTTCTCTCAACTTGAAGGCATCGACTATGAAGAGACATTTGCTTCGACAACAAGGTATACGACTATACGTTCGCTGGTCTCTTTGGAACATCCACCAAATGGATGACAAGACTGCATTTCTGAATGGTACAATTGATGAGGAAGTCTATATAGAGCAACCCTTGGGATTTGAATTTAAAGACAGAAAGGCATATGTTTGCAGATTGAAGAAGGCATTATATGGCCTCAAACAAGCACCAAGGGCATGGTATGCTAGAATGGATGCATACCTTCAGAGGTTAGGCTTCATGAAGAGTTCTGCTGATCCGAATCTTTATATTAAGGTTATGAAGGGTGAACCGGTAATCATTCTTCTGTATATAGATGATCTTCTCTTGATATGTATAGAAGGTCAAATTGGAAAATTTAAGAAACAATTAGCAGCATAATTTGACATGAAGGATCTAGGGCTGATGCATTACTATTTGGGACTAGAAGTTTGGCAAGTGTTGAATTTCCACGATCTTGGGTCTAGGATAAAATCTTAGAATCTTTGACGCTACCAAACCAAGAATCTCAACAAAACTATTATGCACAATAGAATATAAGCAACAATAAAGCACACTAGCACAAAATATAGACAACTTTTTACAATTTTCAACCCAACTTAGTTATATTAATCAACATATAATAGAACAGTCTAGGGCTCCCGTACTAGGGATAATGGCCCTCATACATCCACTAGTACAAGATACAAACTGGGGCTTGGTGTCAATCCATCGATAACCAATCTGCCCTCAATAAGATACTTTGACCATCTGGCTGATGTAGTTGGCTTTCTCAGCTTCTCTCAGTCGTACCCTGTACCTGCTTGATCCTTTGACTCCCGATCTGCAGCTCCTGCCTCTATCAACGATCCAAGTCCATTTGACCACTGAACCTCTACTGTCAATCTGCTCACTAGTTGATCATTTGTCCATCAACGCATCAACACATCGAGACTCCTGTCGAGTTGTTCACAACACCGTTTGTGAACAACTCTCAATCTGCCCACTGTTGCTCCTCAGCTACTCAGGGACTTCAACCCACTATGGTCTTCCTGCGCTGCTCCAATGAAGACCATCATAGGGCATGGAGGGCTGCCACCCATCACTGCAAGATGCCCATCTCCCATAATGAACACGGGCTAGGAGGACTACCCATCATCTGTTGTAGAAGTCTTTCTCCACACACAAGTTTAGGGCTCCACAAATTGCTCTTGGTTGATCAAACCCTTGACCTCAACAATTGGCGCTCTAGAAACTACTTTTGTCCATCAAAGTGTTGCACATCATGCTCCAACTTAGGCATTATCATGTTGTCCTCCAACATACCATAAATGCTCAATCACGTCCACACTTGGTCCACTCTCACATTGCCCTCCAACAAACCACGAGTGACCAATCCTTGTTGTAGCATTTACTCCTAGTTAGGGCATCCAACATCTAGGAACCCCCCCCCCCCACATGGATGCTAACAAACTTCGCCAAGTGTCTAATACATCGATGAACAATCACTGTAGAAACTGCCATTGGTTAGGGCATCTAACCACCAAGTCTGCTCCTACACTTTGGCTACTACTGGCTGTAAACAAATCCCATCCAAACTGATCCAAAATCACGGATCCAACACAAGTCACTAATGGAGAAAACACATACCTCTGTACTGTTGTTCATGAGCAGAGTTTTGGTCACTGATTAGGGCTTCTCATATAGCCTACAATAACCCACCAAACATACCAAAACTCACCTTAACTTATGCGGTCTTCTTCCGTTCACAAGATTAGTGACCTCACTGTTTGAGGAGGCACCTACAACTCCTTGTTTATATGGTTGTTTGACCCTCAAATCAACACCTACAGGCCTGCGGCCTAATTATCACAGCAAGGTCCCTTTCTCGGCCTATTACAGGGAGGACCCTCCTCGATTTTCTTGCCCAGAACAACCTTCTATGAGTGTGGCCTTCCCTCCTTGAGAGGTCGAGGTAGTTTTTTGCTGTCCTAGCCTTCAAATAGACCTTGGTCTTCCTTCAAGTCATTGCAGCTGCCCTAGATCTCCACCTATAGGTTTGTGACAACCTTGTTTTGGCACTCTCCAACCTCAACCGAACCCTCAAACATGCCCAATCCCTTCTCCTTTCACTCGACCTTCCTGCTAGACAATCTCGGCCTACCAAACAGTCATGAAAATGCTTGCCCAAGCATGTTTCTCCTTTATTGGTCTACCTCACTTGCATGCGTCCTAAAGCAGAATTCATTCCTTCTCCAACGAGCTCTTTCTTATACTTGTATTGCACAAATGGATGCTCTAAATGTCCTCTATCACCTTCTATATTTACATAATAGAAGGGCTCCTCAAAACGTCCTCTATGGGCTTGTCCAGTTGTCAAGAGGCTTATTTAATCCAAGCCGACTTAACACATAGTGCAAACCCACTCCATAACTTAAAAAATTCATAACTCCATTTCTACAACTCAAAATCGGATGATCTTCGTTGCGTTAGATTTGTTTCAACGAGAGCTATCATCCTCATCCATTACATGTCGAAATTTGCTCATGGTTTTGGCCCAAATCACAATGGGTGCAAAACCCCAAGCTTGGGTTCCAAGCCCACAAGGCCACTTGAGGAGTTTCTTCCTCCAAACCCTCGATCCACGAGGCTTGGAGTACCTCCCAAGCTACAAAAATCAACATTAAGAACCTGATGAGATTTATCTGGGTCAAGGGAAGTATGTGATCAAGATGTTGAAGAGGTTTGACATGATGGATTGCAAATCAATGACAACTCTGATGATCACAAACTTAAAAAGACTAAGGAGTTACGAATCAAGCCTGGTAGATCCTTCCAAGTATAAACAATTGATTGGCTCACTGATGTACTTGGTGAATACTCGACCAAACATATGCTTTGCAGTAAATGTTCTTAGTCAATTCCAAGTGGAGATGAAGCATGATCATTGGATAACAACAAAACATATTCTGAGATATCTGCGAGGAACCATCCACTACTGCCTAAAGTATGACAAAAGGAATGATGTTCAACTAACTGGATATATAGATTTCGACTAAGGAGGCAGTGAGCGAGATGGAAGGAGCACTACAAGAGGATGTTTTAGTTTTGGGATCCTCCATTGTCTCATGGATGAGCATAAAACAAGATACAGTTGCTTTGAGTAGTGCTGAGGCTGAGTATATTGCATCCTATGAAGTAAGCAAAGAAGCCGTCTGGTTGAGGAAGCTGTTATCCGACCTATTTACAGGATTGATGGACCTTACAGTGATACATTGTGATAAGACCAGTTGTATACGATTGTTTGAAGACCCAGTATTTCATGGAAAGACAAAGCGTATCATCAACAAGTATCACTATATTTAGAAGCTAGTACAAGATGGTGTATTGCAGCTATAGTATATCTCCATTGATGAACAGGTAGCTGGCATATTGACAAAATCTCTTCTTAATAAGGAGCTTGTATATTTGAGAGGTAAGCTTGGTTTGGTTGATATATCCTCCCTAGTTGAGAGGGAGAGTAGGCACATCATTCTTGTCTTCACTTGGGAAGACAAAATGGAGGATTGGGTAAACATTTGGCATTTGATGCTCTCTGAGGATGTGGTAGGGCATCCAAGATGATAGTAGTCGTGAACCGATATTCTTTGAGGATTGGCTATCCAAGATAAGAATAGTCCAAAGAAGGTCATACTCTGTGAACACTCGGGTTGAGTATGTACCTTGAGAGACAATGATGATGGTGTCTATAAATCATTGGTCTCGCCGACATTGTGCTTTGATCTTGTGGAGAGATAAAGCTGTTAATCAAGGCCTTGCTATGTGACAATGCTAGTTGGTATGATGCTATTACAGATGGGTTATCAATCCGACTCTTCTTATTAGATCTCTTCAGATTGAGAATGTCCATGTACCATATATGAATACCTCCCTAGTTAAGAGGGAATGTTGAAAAATGTGTAACTAGGTTTGATCTTCATATAGATGAAATGTAATTTTGGTTCCTGTAAAGTGTAAAATGAAAGAAAAATCATCATTATTATTATTTGAAGCATGGGTTTCATGCTTAAGGTCTTTTATTTTATAGGTCAAGCACCCATTGAGTGCTTCTAGGGTTTGTCCTAGGTCAAGAAGTCAAAAGAGTCGTTGTCATAAGTTGAAGACCCCATTAGGCACATTGTAACTTGTAAAGAAAATTATTTTTGTCTTAAAAAGTGCCCAGATACCCTCCAAGACCAAGTCGCCCTGACAGCTGACAAGTCAACCTAGAAGGAACAGCCATGTCCACCTTGAAGAGCCTATATATAGGAGGGAACTTGTCCTCCTCGAGAGACATTCACTCATATCTCATTCTAGGGAAGAAGAAGGAAGAAGGCAACGAAGAAGGAAGAGGACAAATAAGATATTTGTTTGGGTTATTTCTCTCTCACACGTGCTAAGGAGAACTAGGGTTTCTGCAACAAGACCTACGGTTTCTATCTTCAAGTTCGATCTTGGAGAAAAGGAGACAATTAGGTCAAGCGAAGGTCATCAAGGGTAATCCTTATGCTCCTAAAGTGAGGGGAAGTCAAGCGAAGGTCAAAGGAGTGCCCAGAAGGCAGATCAAAGCTCACGTGTGGCAACAACAATTACTGGGGGGACGAAACTTCAGATCTGCAGTGGAGGCCGAAATTTTTGCAGCTGAAGGTCGAAGAAGTGTTATTGGAAGAGATTAGATTGGGTTTGACAATATCAAGGTTAGCACATCATCCAGAGAGGTTGGTCTTGGTCTTGGAGGGTTCTGAGATCAGTCTCAAGGTCTTGGAATTCGTCAATTGAAGAATCTATAAGGAAGAGAAGAGATTTGCGAGTTTTCCTCTCAAGTGGAGAGGTTTTGGCCCTGGCTTGTAGCCTATATGCTATGTTCTTGTTCTTCTTGTGTTTTGGTAGCTTTGATGATTCACACATATAATAATAAGTAACAAAGCTAATAATTAAAAAGACATCACAAGTAGTTATCAAGTAAAGAGAAATCTCTATAATCATTGCGCTTTTGATTTCTCAACAACCCCTATAGGAGAAAATTTTCTCCTAGATTTGTCTTTAGCCAACAACCACTAACCCCTTGCAGCCACTAGATAGCTCGACGTGCCACCATTCTCTGCCACCTGAGCCAGCCGTTGTGTGCACTCGCCCATCTATTATGATGGTATGTTTGAAGGTGGGCCTTCTGAACCCGAGGTATGGCTTTTCATTTTGTAATTGGGTGTTTATGCTTGCTTTTCTTGGGCACATTTGGACATGGATTAGTGGGTGGCTTCGGCGGAAAGAATGGGCTTGGATTTTACTCTTGGTCCCTTGTCCCAACTTGGTGGTTAATCTTGTATCCTAGTCCTGTGGGATCTCCTCTATTAGCAAGTAGATTTAGGAGAGGCACTACATGGGAAACCCTAATTTTAGTTGCGTGGTCCACTTCCCGACACCATATATGTCACTCCCCTCCTCTCATTATGGCCTCATTTCAAACTTTTCCTATTTATATCCACATTTGTCTATTGGGTCCACAAGGCGTTAGCATACCCCTCCCATTTCTCGCACTTTGGGTTGGGCCTGGAACGATGCCCCAGAGGTTGATGTAGCTAAAAAGAAAGTTAAAAGCATAATTTAGCGACTTACAATAGGAAATGTACCACAAAATGCAAAAGATGATCGGGACATAAAAATTTAGCTTGTGGGCAAAAGCCAAACATGAGCTCTACCCCTTATCACTATGGCCGTTACCTTGGTTCCTATGGATCCTGTGAGTGCCCCCTGCATCATTAAGGAACCTATAATTGTCCCAACCCTTGATGGGCGATGAACTGCCCAACCTTAAGGGGGTAATTGCTGCTACATCATACACATCAGGCTCTCATCCCCTGGAGGTTTGAGTAGTAGAGAGAAATATCAATAAAAGGCAAAAGGAATATGAAGAAGGGTCGAAAAAACAAAGGCCAGAGTAACTCATGTACCACGTTTGCTCCCTCCTACATCTATACATCTAATGTGTGGGCTTCCCTCATTATAGTGACCCTTGTACCATGGCATGTGGCTTGGAGCCTTCCCTATTACCCCATTTCGTTCCTTTATTATTTCACATGCCACTTGCCATTCGATGGATGTACCATGGACCTGTCACTCCATCTAATAGGGTCCTTTATTAGCCTCTCTTGTCGAGCAAGGTAATACTTGTACTCTCTAAAGCCCATTTGGAAGGGTGTGCCACTATGAAGTGTCCACTTTTGCCCCTGATTAGCAAGCTTATTTACTCAATTGCACTAATGAATTGTTATATTGAAAGGTGAGGAGATGCATTGGATATTATAGGGATTGCAGATGGGTTTCCATTTTGGACTTGGCCTCCCTATACAGGATCCAAGCCCTTTAGAGGGCCATAATGGCACTTTTAGGGTGAGCTTTGAGAGCCATGGGCCTCTACCACAACAGAGCATTGATTGCCACATCATGGGCTTCTTCAACACCACACATTACTTGCTTGTGCCCCATCCATACAGAGACGATGATGTACTTGGACCACGTTGCCCAACCAACCACACACTTGCGCCCAACACTTGGCAGTTGATCTAGGGCCCAGATCATCTTCTAGCCTTCACTGATGGAGAATCAACTTGTTATTGGGCCACTCGAGACCCATGAGACCATTGATTGTGCCCCACAACCACTTAGGAGCACCACATGATGTTTTTCTTGGAAATCAAGGGGCCACCCCCTTGATCATCATTTTTGGAGCCCTCCTCTTCATCATGGCATATTGAGGATTCATCTTGGCCTTCCAACAACCCTTTGCACCCTTATTTTATCATTTCAGCGTCATTAGGAAGGCTTATTTTGCACATATGAGCTATTTGGTGAGCTTGTCACCAAAGTTATTGTTATTTGCACATTAAAATATTATTAGGGGCTTAATTAGGTAAATTAGACCATTCGAACTTGTGAGAGGCTCATATAAATCAAGAGACCTCATTTGTAGTGGATCATCATCATTTGGATTGGGATTTCTCTTGTAAAAGAATTCATACCTGCAATTGATGGACGAAATTGGTAGTTTTTGATTCATTTTGATGTATGAGATTTTCACTATCTTGTCTTGGAGCTTCTACTTGCAAATTTGATGGATGGATATACTCACATTATCTTGTAAGTGTTATTTGATGCTATATTTTTGCATTGTTACATGTCTAATATATGGAATATCTTGTATGTGCCATAATCTAATGTGAATTCATGAAAATACTAAGATTGTTGAAGTATTGCATGCATTACTCATAGATAATGTGAATGAATGTTCGTAGAGGCTTGTTTTGCATATTTCATCCTCGAATCTCCATCAACCTTTGTGAAATGAAGTATAAACATCTGGTGTAGTCAATTTGCTCGGTCTTTAGGGTTAGCGAAAGCTACATAGGTCTCCTTGAGAGAGCGAATTCTTTCATCAAAGGAAATTGACTCCATTTCTCCCAATTGATAATGCACTAGTCTTAGTCCTAGGTGATCAACCTAAAACCACTCTTCCTTCCTCTAATTTTCGGTTTCTCACTTGTACGACCTTGCTAGGGCATCATGTGAAATATTTTAGAGGGATGATCTTTCAATTCCATTTGGACCAATCTTTGTGCTGGTATGCCTTCTAAATATCCTCAAGGTTTCACAACATTTCAATGGTTCATTTATGAGAAAAACCAAACCCTAGCCCGAATTTTGAAGACCTATATTTGACGTCATAGTGAGAGGCTTCCTAGAGGGTTGTATTTCATTAAATCTTGAACATTTCCACTCCTTTCTTAATCCTACCTTGACCTAGTGTCCTCCTTGGAGGTTTCCCTTTCATGATCAATCCTACAAACCTAGGTCTCATGTGGACCCATCCTAGGTCTCTCAAGTCGAGCAACACTTATCGTAGAAGCAATTGCTCATTTCAAAAAGCTTCTTGAGAGGTCCTAATCATCTTAGGAGCCCTGATCTTAGGAATTCTCATCATCATTGAATTTCATTAGCCTTAGGACTAGGTCTCCTCACATGCCTTTCTTGGAGAGCAATTAGCTTCTTCTTGAAGCATTGAGCTATTATTGGAGCCTCTCCTATGAATGGGCCTTGGAAATCACATCATACCTTGTCATTGATCCTATCATTCAAGTGATTTCCCTTATACTCTGACTCCTTCCATTGGTGAAAGTCCGTAAAGAGTAGGGGACACTAACTAAGGTGACACTGAGGTGACAGTGCGTCTTTGTCCCATTGTTGTCATTTGGGTCTAGTAGTTGTCCCTAGGGTACCCCTCCTAAGACCCCTGCTAGATTGAGTGGTAACAGCCTACAGGTACTACATATGGCAGACATCAGTAGTGTGAGATAGTCCAGCATCTCAGGTGCAATCTGTTCTGCACTTCGTAAGAACTGATGAGTGCAGAGTTGCCACTTATCTAGTAGTTTTTTGGGAGTGTGGTTTCAGGGTTTAATGTTTAATATGATTAATTTATGCTTGAAATGTCTTCCAAATGTTATGCTTATAAGTTATAACATCTTCTACATTTTTTTCCACAAATTAAGTTGGATATTTAAAAAAAATGCAAAAATTAAAAGAATAGGTGTGTGGTAGGGCTTTGCTTTTCCTCCCCACCCAAGCAAGGAGCGCAGGCATGTCTGATTGAGTTCCTGGGTCAGGTGATGTGATATGTTCCCAAATAAGATGGCTTTTTAAAAGTTAAAAAACGTATCTTATATGATAAGGGAGAAATTCTACCGTTGAATAAATGTAATTTATTTGTATGTTATTTGGGAGTTTCATTTCTTTAAGTTTCCTTTGGTGAATGTCAGTACTTATTCAGATTTCATATTTTAGGGCTTTGTGATTTCAATTGTTTTTTCAGCTGTGATCACTATGTGAAGCAGCATTGTCTTTAACTTGTTGATTGTTGGTTGGTTTTCAGATATTTACTTTCATTCATTTTGTGTGGAAAAGCAAGAAAAATAGCTGACCAGGTATCAAATAAAATGAATTTTAATGAGCTGAAAATTGAGGTCCCTTCCCCCTGCATGAACTCTTGAGATTGAACGGGATTATGGAGGATTATATGACATTATCTGAAAAAGTTTTAGGAATCATTTAATTTAAGCCATATGATGAACATGAAGCTGAACACTGTCTTTGAATCTTGTAATATATGTGGTATGCCCTTGTGCAGAATCAGGAAATTCATACTTCATAATTTGGATGCTTCAATCTTGTTAGATGGGATTGAATTTCAGTTTGAACTGCATCTAGACACTAAAGCAATTGTTACCTTGTGTGCGCTTTTGGATGAATGGATTTTCTTGACAGCTGCACAATATATTGAATGAATTAATCTACTTTGTTATTCCTGATATTTATGTATCTTGTTCTTTTTGTTTGTGGGGTGCATTTCCAGGACTTATGGATTGTGCTGATTGCCAAGATAACTTTGAGAAGTTCTGGTGTGCTGTCAACACACCTCCCTGTGGGACCATTGATAAAGTACTCGATGAAATTCTGGTATGCTTTCTGTTCTTCACTATAAATATGGTATAAGACAGTGGAGCTGGAAAAGGTTTTCACATCAGAGTTTATCCATATTAGTATGAATGAAAGTAGAGGCTTTTCTCTCAACTCATTCTTTTACCACAAGATGTATAAATCTTACAAGTTTTTAGATTTTGTTGAGTGTAGATTATTTCATTGTTGACATACTAGCAGCCTAGAGCTCAGTGAATCAATTTTCTATTGTAATTTGAATAATTGAATTAACTTTTCATAAATTCATCTTTATTATTCTTTCTTCTGATGCAATTTGTTATGAATATTATTCCCAAGAATGCAGTCGGCAGGGGGTGGGGGGTTATGTTAGTACTATATTCTTTTCTTCAACTTTTGATAATATTATTCATTTGGTTGGTAGCCTCTTATATCATTCATCACATTAGAGAAGTCTTCCGCAACTATTTCTTTACAACAAGCTCTGCCACGCATCATCCAAGCAGCAAGCTTAGGATTTCCTTGTAAGAAGATGTGCAGGGCAGTAATGGATTCTTGTGGATGTGCTCAACAGCCAACTTTTGGAGAGGTATGGTTTGTTACAGAATATGCCCATTTAATAAAATATAATTTTTTTATCCATTGTTAGTACATGATATGTATTACATTATGCATGTTCAGGTCATTGATGCTATTCAAGTTGGTGGTAACCTGAATGCAACGATTACTATGGGATTGTCAATGAAGGAGCTGTTCCATTTGATTTGGGACAAGCATGTCTGTGATTTATTTTCAGAGGAGTCTTTTCCTGGTTTCTCTGGTCCATGTGTATCTTCATACCAAACTTCAAGATGCAATTGGTGCAATGGAATACAGGGGTCAAAATCTCTTCACAAGAAATTCGTTGAGCAGGGTGTTTTGCAGTTGTCTAAAATGTTCTTCAGCTTGATGCAGGTACCACATTACTGTTTTACTCTTTTCAACTCACCACAATGATTTTAGATGGGGTACCCCCTTAATTGATTTTGAATTTCCTCTCTCAAGATAATGTAAGAAAGATCTGCTCTGTTTCACTAGCAATGAAGATGGTGACTTTAAAAAGGGTGTTTGCGATTGCAACCTTCTCATTCCAAAGACAAAACAGCACAGTGAAATCTCTTTTTGGTTCATGGCATGTTTTTGTGGTGAATGAGGGATGGATGTCTTCTCGAGGAAATTCAAATAGCAATGAAACATCTTTCCTGAGCATTAAATAGGCATTTCTGAGTATCGGTTGTTTAATTTTTGTTATTTTTGCTCTTATTAGAGTCTACATGCTTTGATACTGTCTTACTATTTCAATGTCTATGGCATAATGTAGTTCAGAAGCTCTTCTTTGCCCTAGATAAGAAAATGAAAGGACTGATGACCTGAGTGAGGGATGATGACAAGTTGATGTTGATCTCTAGTTAGCCCAATCAAATGGAATGCGAACCACTCAGCCAACTTATGTAACTAAAGGAAGTGATAGTGGAAATTAGCTTGCTCCTGAATATAAATAGGCAACGAATTTCCAAGATAGGGGTTCATAAATAGAGGTAAACAAAAGGATTTTAGGGACTGAGAAATCAGATTCCAATAGGACTTCAGATTTCTCAATCTATAAATCTGGCTGGTCCTTTTAGAAGTCAAATATATTATCTGAGGTAGTAAAAGCTCTGCATTTGTACACAATTGTATAAATAAATGCTTTGCACTTTGTCTTGCTTTTCTGCATACACTATTTGGTAAACTCAACCAGTGACTGTTTTCTTTATGCTTCTATTTGGACATTTTCACACTAAAAATGAGCAATATCTTTATTTGTCTCCGAGAGCCAGATCAATGTCGGTATCAGAGCATTTTACAGAACTTGAGAAACCCATGGAACAGTATAAAAAAATAGATTGATGGTGTGGACAAGCAAATAGTATTCTATTGCAGGAGAGGAACACATAAACTGCTAAACCACCAGTTATAAAAGTATAATATGGAAGATGGGGCCAAAACGGATAGTTGAGCATGGTAAAGACTCCCTAAGAATAAGTGCAATTAGTGAAGGACAAGTCCCTGACTTGTAGCAAATACTATATTGGAAAAGTTTGTGGATAAGATATTCAGTGCACCAATACAGTGTTGACGGTGCTGGATGCTGCCAACATTGTAAGAGGATCTCCCTGATGTGAGCTCCTAATTAGACCTCCCACCGTTTGGTGTAGGATTCCCATCTGGTCGTACTGTCCAGCCACCTTTGGAATGAAATAAAAATATGCATTGGTTACCAACCAACACAAGAGAACACATCACCATTTTGGGGCAGCAAGAATGTGAGCTTTGTGAGACACCCAATGTAAGGTATACGAGGGAGACTTCCACGACTGGTGAGGGAAACGAGCCACTGGTTAGAAAAGTAATAGTACTATCCTAAAGGGGGACCCGGGGATAAAGAGAAAGACTTGTTGAATACCTACAGATTAGTGCACATAATAAACAACAATCGTTAAAGCATAACAACACTCATTCAATAATAGCCATAGCTAAGCAACCAATAAGTCCATTAACTTAGTATGTAAATGAAGTAACATATACCATAAACATAACCAAAATAGTCCAACTACATCTACAATACATGTATGAAGAAGTGTCAGCTCAACAAGCTTCTAATTAAAAGTGTAAGATCCTAGGTACATGAATGAAACACTGTATCCAATAGTGGAACATGAAACCACAACTTGCTTCTCCCAAAGAATGATCTATCTCATATGTATTACAGGAGAAGCCAAGGCAAGACCTCTAGACTCTAAGCCTTCCAAAAGCCATTTGCTTGAGTTATGAGGAGCTATTTATAACAAATATCAATGACCTTCGAGCTTCTTCATGACTCTTAGACTTCTATGAATGTTCATATTTTATACATAACTTATTACATTCCATATGTGGCTATTCATATTCCACGTGTCCCTTGGACTTCATTATATAACATTTATTACATAAGACAATTTACAAATGAGGCAGTGGCCTAATAAGACAAAACTGTTAATGGGACGAAGACTCATCAAATGGATAAATCATTTGCTTCCTCATGGGGTTCACTTGTAATGTAAGTGTGCCATGCTCTGGACTCCTTTGTGATGGCTTCAACCCGAATTGGCAAGTCCCCTTTGTAGCACATCTTCACCTCCAGTGCCTCCGTCAATATGTTGTTGGAGTTTGACTGTACATTATTCCACATGGATGAGAGCTTCATATGAGCTTTGACTGGTGCAAAGGCGTATTGCAAAATAATGTCTTTGGTAACCTCCAAGCCTTCCCGTTATGTTGCTTGTTTGATTTGTTCAATATATTCCTTGATCTCCTGGAAAATAACTTCTCTGCCTCAGATTGCTTCAAGAGATCCAATGGCGAGCATCCCACGTTCTGTGTTAGAGACTCAAACCCATTATGCAGTCGATTATATGCAACCATAGTACTAACCGACTGTGCTCTAAGATGCAAGTAGTTCTGTAGGTTGAGTCTCAACTGAACTCTGTCTATCTTTGTGGTAACCTTGTCCTTTTCCAAATGTTGCCGAGCATCCAGATATTTGGCAGCCCATTCCTGCATTTGGTCAACTGCTCTGTTTGCTATCTTTAGGAGTTTCACCACTTCTTGTGCGTTTGTCTGAATGTTGACAAGAGGAGCCATGACCTGCTGTATAAGTATCATCTCATGATATAGTTGCTCCATGTTGTCCTCCATTGACCCCAACTCTTCTTGCATGGCTGATTGCCATTCTGCGATGTTGAAGCTTTGTGATGACAACGACTGATTTTGCGCCACAAGATGTTTTGCCTGTTGCTTCACTGCAACAAGTTCTCTTCTCAGCTTGGCATTCTGATTCAACAAATACTCAGGGTTATCCTATGCCGTTGTAGCAAATGCAACATTTGCTGCCATGACCACCCTAGGGTTCCTTCTGGTGTTGGTAGTTATCACTTTCTCTGTAGACATTGAGATTTGATTTTGAGGATCCTTTGGGAAATATCTATGCCTCTATTGCACGATCCTCTTCTTAAGTTGATCGAACGTTACACTGCATACATCCATGACTTTGTCTGCTGATGGAGGTGTGATCCCCATCTCTCCAAATAGAAGATGACCACATGTGAGAGGATGTTATCCTCGAGTATCTGGTTCTTCTTCCACTGGCTGGATGGTATCTTCTTCCCCAAACTATTCCTCTTCCAGCTCTTGAGTCAACTGTTCTTCTTCGAATCTCTGTGCTGCTTCTTTCTCCTGGGACTACCTCTGTTGCTATTCTTCTATCTTTCTCCTCTTTTCTTCTTTCGCTTGTTGCTTCTCTAGCAACTCATCCAACTGACTCTTCGTTTCTTCTTCTTCTGCTTCTCTCCTCTTCTACTTTGCTTGAATAACTCTTGAGTTTAAAGGATCGACTTTCCATTTCTTGCTATTCTTGCCTGTTGAGGAATACCTGATCCCTTTTCTTGGGAGCTACTTTCCTTGCTTGAGGTGTTAACTCCTCCTCGTTCCCTTGCAAGCCTTGAGCTGGTGGATCCCTAGGTGAATTAGTCTCGATTGTTGAATGTGTCTTCCGGTTGGCATTGTGCCTGTTTTTATCTTCTCATCTTCTGATGTGGACATTGATGAGTACCCCGTATTGTGACCGATCCTTTGACAATGTTGCTTGACAATCCGCCTGGGATCATATCAATGGAAGTCTTTAGTGGCAAAGTGTAGGCGGTCCAACTCTTGTATCTCTGCCGTTGTCGCCTTGTAGCTCTTTAATGTTGATTTGGGGTAGCATTAGATGTGCTCTAAGCCTCAAATTTTGCAGGGAGGCTTGGGCACATGCATTCCAAAGAACCCAGAAACCGTTTTGGGAAATTCCACCCAGAGACGTTTATATTAAAATAATTATTTTTTAATGGAGTTCTGAAGTCTAAACTTAGGAAAATTAAAAAATTAATGGGTATTAATCTAATTGTGGGTGAATCTTCTAGATAAAGATGAAGATCAAGTCAAAATGATCTAAGCCTTTGATTAGGAGTTAATTTAGGTCGTTGGTTGTCCAACAGGAAGATATAAGAAGGGGCTTGAGGGTCATTTGGAAAATAGTAATACACCGAGAGATCAAGAGATCAAATTTTTGAAGTGAGAAGTTCTTAGGAGGAAATTCTGATCAAAGAGATCTTTTGTAGTAGAGGGGTAGGGACAGTGATCTGGAGGAATATTTCTAGATCCAGAGAGGTAGTAACAAGAGGCTGAGTTATTCCTAGTGCAGGAACTCACGAGTGCAGGAACTCGCGAGTGCAGGAACGCGCGAGTGCAGGAACTTGCAAGTGCAGGAACGCGAGTGCAGGAACGCGTGAGTGTAGAAATGTGTGAGTGTAGGAATGCGCGGGTGCAGGAACTCGCAAGTGCTGGAACGTGCAAGTGCAGGAACGCGCAAGTGCATGAACGCGAGTGCAGGTAACACGAGTGCCGGGGTTGCTTAGGGAATATCTCTGCCAGATTTTCTTGCTATTTGGATTGCCAGTTGGGCATCCATAGATGTACTCAGATTTCACTACTGCATAATAAAATAAAACCCTCACTGCTGCATTGGGTTTCCCAAGTTGGATTTTTCGAAGGACATTTGTCCAAAAATAATGGTGTCCTATGTGTTTGTATTTCCTTGCTCAATTTCTATGTTTCAGAATCATATTTAATTTGGTGTAGGTTGCTTCATTAATTTACCTCAATGTTTAAAGAAGAAATATGAAATAAGTTTGTAATGTAATTTATGATTTAGGTGAAGTAGATTCAATTGGTTGTAGTAGGATTCCTGAGATTGTTAGATCTAGGAATTTTCACATTCAACTCATACAGTCCGATCCTCAACGGAAAGATAGGCCAAGGGGCTTTCTTCCTCCTGTGAAGAATTCCTGACAATCCCTTGTGCAACTAATTTGCAACTTCTTGCATGACCACCTTGTTGGTCACATATCGTGACATAAGATGAGGGAATATCTGACAATCGAAGCACCTGATGTATGTACCCTTGGGAGTTGCAAACCAGTCTGCGATATCTTGAAGTGACTCCTTTACCTGATTGGTAATGTAAGGAGGATCGATCTCAAATATCATATGAAAGATAACTGCAAATAAATGTTCAACCAATTTGTCATATATGTCGTCATATATGCCTCTGAAGTTTGTTTCTGATAACACTCTACAGTGGAAGTAAACTGGGAACTTCTCAGGGATCTAGCTCTAGTTCATTCCCAAGAACGTGTTGAGAAATCAATACTTGTAGGAATTAGGGTTTTGATTCCTCTTCTTGATAATTACTTATGAATTATGTTGGCTTCTTTTACTTCGTTATTAGATTATGTTTCATCAAGCAATTATTAAATTATATGTGTATGAAGATCACAAGAACAAGAGACACAAGATGTAGGCGCACAACCAGGGCAAAAGCCCTATAAGGAGAAAACCCAATCATAACTATTCCTTCAGTTGTTTTAAGAACAAGATGAGACAATCCAAGACTCTTTTGACCTAGACACAGACTTCCTCCAATCACCAAATCAACACTTCCTTCTTTTCCAAGCGACAACTTCCCAACAGTAACTTCAACCTAGAACTTCGACCTTCCAATAACATAATTTTGGCCCCCCAACAAAACTTTGAATTGCAATAGATTTCATAATTTCAGCCCCAACAAATGCCTAGTAACTTCGCATGTGAGAGAGATAGATAGCCCAAACTTTATATTTAAATCCTTCCCAGCACACTTTGTCCTTCTCCAACTACACACTTTTTCTACCTCTCTTGCTTGTATATCGAACTTGTTTAGTGAGTGTCTCAAATGGATCGAACTGCTTCTCTATATATAGCCTTTTTTTGGGTCGAATTGCCCTAATGTAGGCCGACTTCATAGGGACAGGGCCGACTTGGTGTGGTGTCAAATGACCTATTTGACTAAAAAATAATTCTTTTTACATGATACAAAAGTCCAATAAGGGTCTTATAAAAATAAGCATGACTCTATTGACTCAATATAAAACCTAGAAGCCTACAATGGAGGCTTTGACCTAAAAATGATGACCCAAGCATGCAACCCATGCTTTAATAAGTCATTTTATTAATAATAAAATTTTCTTTTGACAAATATATTACATTATACAATTATGAGGACAAAACCTAGTTACATTCTTCAACACTCCCTCTTAACTAGGGAGGTATTCATATATATACAAGTACATGGAAGATCTCAAAAGAAATGAACTACTAAGAGTTCTAGCACACTCAATGCTAAGGACTAGATACTTGACCTGGGTTATCTATCTGGGTGGGACTAAGATGGACTCAAGCTTTCAACTAGTCTAGGTACCATCAGCCTTACTTGCTAACCATCATCTTAGGGATCTAGGTGCATATCCAAGGTCAGAGCTCCAAGACCAACGCCACCCTCCCTCTTCGGGATCTAGACATCAACACAAAGGCCAACCAAATGTCCTCCCAAGCGTTCGTCGTTAGATGCTTCATCTCTCCCTATCAACTAAATCTGTAATATCGACCAATCCAAAGATGCTTCTAAAATAATTGAACTTCTTATTCGTAAGAGACTTCGTCAGCACATCAACTACCTGTTCATCTGTTGGAATATATTGTAGCTTTACGATCCCAGCTTGTACCAAGCTTCTAATGTAGTGGTACCTGTTGTTGATATGCTTCGTCCTTGCATGGAAAATAAGGTCTTCAGACATCTTGATGTTGCTTTGATTATCACAATTTATTATTGTAGGATTTAGAGGCTTTCCAAACAAATTTGACAAGAGTTTTCTTAACCAAACGATTTCCTTTCCTACTTCCCACGCAGCAACATATTCGACTTCGACACTACTTAATGCAATGAGATCTTGTTTTCTACTCATCCATGAAATCATTATGGATCCCAAACTGAAACATCCATCAGTAGTTCTTCTTCCATTAGTTTCACTGCCACCCTGATCATAATTTGTAAAACCTGTCAACTTAACTTCCTTTCCATCATACTTTAGGCAGTGATGTATAATACCCCATAGATATCTCAAAATATGCTTAGCAACTATCCAATGGTCATGATGAGGCTCCAACTGAAATTGACTAAGAACATTTACAACAAAACATATATCAGGTCTTGTATTTACCAGGTACATTAGAGAACCCACCAACTTACGATAGCTAGTAGGATAGAGGAGACTAGAGTCAGAGCTTCTCAACTTCTTGAGATTAGTGATCATGGGAGTAGTCATAGGCTTGGAATCCATCATACCAAATCTCTGCAATTACTCGATTATGTATTTACCTTGACCTAGAATATTTATCTAGGGTTATGCTAGACTTCCAAACCCAAGTAACACTGCATAAGTCCTAGATCTTTCATTTCGAATTCAGCTGCCAAGATCTTCTTGCATTCTTGTATTTTGCGCTCCACACCTGTAATAAACAAATCATCCACATATAGTAGTATAATGACTGGTTCATTGTTCACCACCTTGATGTAAAGATTTGGATCTGCATAACTTTTGACGAACCCAATTCTTAAGAGATATGCGTCCATCCTTGCATACCATGCCCTAGGAGCTTGCTTCAAGCCATATAGGGCTTTCTTAAGTATACAAACATGTGTGTCCTTGCTATTTATTTCAAAGCCTTTTGGTTGTTCAATGTGTACTTCTTCATCGATGGTTCCATTCAAAAATGTTGTTTTTACATCTATTTGATGAATATTTGTTAAATTTGGACAACTAGGTCCAAACTCCATGTTCTGATGCTCAGATTAAGAGGCTAATATTTTTGTTGGATTCCTCTTTTTGAGAGGTGTAAAATCCATATAAAAATAGTCTTAATCCGATGAGCAGAACTTATATTTTGAATTTATTATTCTTAATAAATTATATGTGCAAGGTCAGCCAGTTTTGTAATGTAGGCTCACATGCCCAACAGATGTGTCACACACCCTCATTGATGGATATAAATACAGGAAAAGTTGGAGAGAATTTCATCACAACACAACTCACATCTTCCTCTCTCATCCTAAAGAGTACGAGCTACCTGGAGGACGAATTTCAGCCACACGTGGGAAGGACGAAGAGGAAAGACCGTACGGCTGAGCTGTAGTACGATTTTCTGCTGCTAGGGTTTCGCAGAAGTTTGACCAGCGTTGACTTTGGTCAACGCTTGGTCCAATCAAGCTGAAAACTTGTGGAAGGTTCGATTTTTGAAGGCCGTACTACCTGGCACAAAAATCGAGGTCAAAGGGTTGACCGTTTTGCTGTTGCGTTGACTTTTAGCTTGCTGCCCCTGCCTTGAC
>APFE030028369.1:144858-204417 GCA_000404065.3 Pinus taeda
GTGCATGAGAGAAGCTTATGTAAATTTTCATTCTTTTATTAATAAATTTCCTGTAGTAGCCACGTTGGCGCAGGCCGTGGACTGTTTCCCTCTCTAAGGGTTTTAACCACATCAAAATACTGGTGTATTGATCTGTGATCTGTTTGTGAGCGGTGTCCTTTTGGTGTTCTGTCTGAGGAACTTACCCTGTAAATTCCTACATCGACCAATCGGGTGTCAAGCCACGGATCAAGTGTTGTTAATACCAAGGAGAGAATGAACTGTCGGATCACTACATATCGTGACCGTCGGATTGTAAGTTAAAAATGTACGTAGTAAAGAAACACACTTTACCTAACTCTATACTAGACCAAGTTATACTTAACTATTTCCTATGTGTCGGAATATCCTAACACTCAGATGGTTTTTGTTTGAGAATGTCGGAATATCCTAACACTCAGATGGTTTTTGTTTGAGAATTACAATAACCAGGAGAGAGAGTAGATCAAGGAGGAAGAGGTCGTACAAAATTAGATTTGTATAGTCATACAAAATCTGTACAACAGGCCACATATTAGTAGTACAATGGAACAACAATTTTATCCTAGTTTTCTGTTTTTTCAACAAGCCATCTCTCTTAGGCAGGTTGTACACCTTTTTAGGGTGATTTTTTTTAGGCATGCAGTTGATGGGTTTTAGTACACTATGGAGGTTACCTTGTAAACTTTGTCAAAGCAATGAGAAGTTGATTTGAAGGAGAAATACATGTGTGTGTGTTTTATGCTTGTGCAATTTACTTTTCCAGCTATAATGTGATTGATGCTATGGTTTAAAATTAATTTTTGCATTAAGTAAGTCCGACAATTTATTTATTTAGATGAGATCACAAGGACAAAAGTCCCCTCTAGGTCTTGGAAAATTTACATGGTATTATAACTTTTAAATATAGGACTTTGTGCAATAGATCTCAGAGATGGCCTCAACTATCCTTAGTTTCCAGGACATATGGACAGTGCCTCAATTTTTTTGTCATGAAAAGTGTGTTATGAATATAATATATATAAAAATAATATAAATATAATTAATAATAATGATCATAATAATTAATTAATTGAATAATAATTAGTATTGAAGAGGCATGTCTAAGGGGACATGACTGTTCATGAAGGGGCACTTGCCTAGGTATATAAGCAGGCCTTCATTTGTAACATCAATCATCTCATATCAATTATTTTATACACTATTCAGTATATATTTTCTATCTTCAATGGATGTCTTCATATTCTAAGTGTTTTGAAGATTATTGTGAAGTATAAACTTTGTTTGTTACATTGGTATCAGAGCGTAACCAAAATCTGTTCGTTACATTGGTATCAAAGCGTAAACGAACTTTGTTCATTATATTGGTATTAGAGCCGTTCAATCCTCTGGCCGCTCAACTGCTGCACAAAGTCAATCTGATCCGTCCTGTGGCCATCAATCTCCATCAATTTGTTGTTGTTGTGATCAAAGCATTTCGCTAAACAGTTTGGTGATGTTAACAATTGCTAAAATGTTTTAACTTTTAATGGTCACCAATAGAGAAAGGTGTTCTTTTAGTATAATAACGAGCCTTGTATTTTCCATATTTACAAAAATAGTGATCTAAATGCCTCACCTGAAGGCTAAAACTCTCTCGCAAGTTGATTTTAGATTCATGAAGATGCAATTGCACAATTGTGAGTTCTAGTGATGACCCTTGAATGTACCATATTAGCACAATGGGTGGATGTGCTTATTTTGTGTTATGTTGGTGTAAATATACATCAAGATGAAACTCCCAAGTTGAGCACTAAAATTGAATACCTTCTAAAGAGTGTTCATGTGTAGTGGATTGCAATTGGTCTCATATCCCAGCCTAGACACAATAACCATCCAAATTTTGAACGAACAACATAAATTTCTTTCTGAGTTGGGCTAAAGATAGAAAAAAAACATGAAAGGTCGCTGTTGTCTACAACCGATCTAGGTTAGTATTAATGTTGTGATCAATTTTAGACTGCTTTGTTTTAGCTGAAACTGTCGCTTAGGTGAGACGGAAAATCTAAAAACAATGAATCACAAACTTGGAAAGTAATTTTTTTCTTTGGTATGGTTGACCATACAATAACTTGGAATGCACAATCATATCATTGCATAGTATTTTTAATTCTCTGGTCTTGTCCTTTACTTATCCTTTAACCGTTTGCCAAGAGGAAATCACTGGGTTTCCATGTTTGATTTGGGTGATTCTACACTCTACATAGAGCACTCGAGCTTATATGCTCTTATTCTTTAGACATGTGTACATTAGTGACAATTTTTTTTGGGTTCGCGCCATCATTTTTACTACGAGTATCCATCTAAAAATACAAAGGTAGATGATTTCTGGGCTGTTTCTGAATGCATTATTCCTTTTAATGCTGATTAGTTCTTTGTACTAACATTGATACTAAAGTGCAACTTTTGCTCTCTATTAATAGGGTGGGCTTCAGGAGATTCTTTTGGCGGTGGATAATAAAACGCAGGTAAATTCACATATTGTTCAGGTTACTTCACCTGTCATTCATAGGAAGACAACTGGACATGCAGGTGCCGTTCTGTTAGTGGTGGTTTTTATGGCTGTCGTAGCATTTTCCTTTGTGGCTATGATCAGAATGAGTCGAAATCATGAGATTCCAACTCAATATGTTGACCTCAGTGGCATGGGATACACACCTCCAATGTTGTAGATGTGGAATCTCATTTTCCAGCATCCTTTTCAGGTATTGCAAATATTATGAGGGAAAATCTGTAAATATATGTATATATGAACTGAAAGTTTGTTATTTCAATGCAAGGGCACTGGAGCAATATGAGAAGCGAGAAAAGGTGCTTTAGGTTTTGTCATATTCCTTTTCACTATTAGTGAAAGAAAACATGATAAAATTGTACAAGCATATAGATCTGTAAGTCTGTATCGCATATTTGTATCAAATATGTTATTAAACAGTAAATATTTCGTGCTCTACTGTGCATGTAAACTGTGTATTTTAACGATAATACAGTAATATTTCTAAAATATATAATAACGAGAAAATTTTAAAAAAGGGAATTACTGCCTTTTTGAGTACTTGTTTCTTTCCAAGTATTTTTTTTTTTTGGTTAACCTTTGGTTCAAATCAAATGTGAAACTCCTTGCTTGCTTTGCAGATGATGTGCTTTATTATTTTCAGAATCTTTGCTTGTGTTTTGGTTCATATGCTTTGGGGTTTAATCTGTTCCATCAAATGCTAGTTTCCACATGCAAAGAAGGGTCTCCTTTTTCAATTTCTTTGTTCTGGGTTTGAACTTCAAAGCATAATTTTAAAAACCGGCCTGTCTGAATTGAAAATCGGTTAAACTGTCTGGTCAGATAGTCCTAGGTAACAAACCGATAGAAAAACCTAGTTGGAGGGTTGGTTTGTACCAGTTAGGTACCAAACCGATCAGTTTGGTACCTAACCCATACAAACTAGCCCTAACCGGCTGGTTCCAACCCTAATCTGTCCGGTTAGATCTCACATTTGTGGGGGAGTCCAAGACCACTGATGCAGTTTTTAAAGTGGTTTTGGCGTTAACCCATGGTTGTTTTCCTTCCAATACAACCCCCCCTTGGCCATAAAACCAACCCTTCCCCTTGTAAACCATAAATCTAAACAAAAAAACCTAATTCAACCCTAGAAATGTTGAAAATCAATGGTAATGTTAAATTTTTAAAGTAAAAGTTACTTTTACTTAAATTTTTAACATTACCATAAATTGAATCAGGATGTTTGAGAGTGGTTCCAACCTCATTGGATTTCATATGGAGAAACTAGAATTTTAGATCTCACACAAAATTCAACAGACTTAATAGTTTTTAGGATTTGGGGGATTACAATGTTTCAATTTAGTTTTGTCGTGTGAGGGCATGGGATTGAAATTTCATCAAGAGCAAGAATCTCTTTATGTATGTTGATGTTGGTGGTAATGATTGTTAAACTTCGTTGATGTTGGTGGTATTGATTGTTGAACTCCTCTACAATGGCTTTAACAAAAATGTACCCTTCACTCGAAGCAAAATAATCAGTTAGGCATGCTAAGCTTTTTCTGCCATATTATATGATTGAGGGTATGAACCCTTCATTCAAACCAAAATCATTGATTAAACAAGTTAAATGTTTCAATTTCTACCATATTATAAGGTTGAGCAATCCAAGTCTAAAGACTTTGAGCTAAATGATGTCTTTGTAGCTCATGTTGATGATTTCATTTTTAGTAGTGGTGAATCAATGAAGAGTTTGATGAATGATCATGTTGATTAGTAATTTGTAATAGGCTAGTGGCCTAACAACTTGTAGCATTGTTTTTGGATACTAGAGGCCACTTAGAGCATCATTGATTACATATTTGATTGTTAATATGTATTGCACTTTCTGCCAGTTTGATATATTCACCTTTACATGGTATATAGATGAACAACTTTGCATATTTTGTCTATAATGATTTGGAATCATGGTTTAAAATCTTAAAAATAAAACTTTTCATTAAAAATTAATTATTTTATGTACCTTTTTCATATTTGGTTCATTGAATCTAGTTCGATCCAGTTTGATCCAATTCAAATCTCGGTTAGATAGGTAAATGGTTCAAAACTCAGTTCTGGTTTTTAATACCATGCGTTAAATTTGTTTAGAATTTGTTTCATTTTTACGTGGGTCTTTTGTTGAAAAATATTTACCATGGCCTGGCATTTTAAATTCAACAAGAGCATGTCTACTTTTTTTTTTTTTTTTTGGTGTAATTTGAATTAAAAGTGAAGGTTATATGGTAACATTTTAAATTGTGTTTTCTTATTTGTGTATACATATGCCATCTTTGGTTCATTCCTATCTCATGTTGCACAACTTATTAATTTTCCAGGGCTTTAACGTCTTAGCATATCCAAATTGATTGTTGTTTGTGTATTAGAGTTTGATACCCAATATTGTTATGTTGTCTTTTAATCATGCCAAGTACCTAAAAGAAAAGACGGTGCCTTACTATGCTTATGCTTGGGTTTCTTTTTGTAGCTTGTGCAAACCTTGAACCATTTGAAAGTAATAGTTCCTTGTGATTCAAAAGGGAACTAAGAATGTTTTGTAGGAGATCACGGGGCTTTGTTTTCTTGGCTTGTTCGTAAATTTTCATTTTTGAAATCGAGTCCGGATATTTGCTTGTGTTTTGGTTCATATGCTTTGGGTCTACGCTGTTCAATCAAATGCTAGTTTCCACATACAAAAAAGGGCCCCCCTTGCTTCAATTTCTTTGTTATGGGTTTTAACTTTAAAGTTGTTTAGTTTCCTTTGTACTTGGGTCTTTTGTTGTTGGATGTCTACTTTTTGTTGTTGTTGGTAATATCAGTTAAAAGTCAAGGTTGTATTGTAGCATTTTAAATTGTGTTTTCTAATTTGTGTATACATTTGCCATCTTTGGATTATTCTTATATTATGTTGCACAACAACTTATTAATTTTCAATGTTTTAATTTCTTATCATATCTAAAGTGATTGTTGTTTGTGTATTAGAGTTCGATACCTAGTGTTGTTACGTTGTATTATAGTCATTCCAAGGACCTAAAAGAAATTAGGTGGCTTACCACACTTATGCTTGGGTTTCCTTTTTGTAGCATATCAAAACCTTGAACCATTTGAAAAAAGTAGCTCCTTATGATTTAGAAGGAAACTAAGATTCTTTAGTAGGAGATTACGAGACTTTGTTTTCTTAGCTTGTTCCTAAATTTTCATTTTGAGATTAAGTGACATGAGCCTAGAAGGATATTATGGAAATTGAGCACTTAAAGAAACGAAGAAAACTCAAAAGGAGTTCTTTGTATTGAGGGAGTAGTGAAAAAGTGAAAGCTTTCTTATATAGGTTACAATGGAACTGAGTTAATCTAGTTTATGAATGTGGGGTAGATTGAAAAACACAGTGAAGTGGAATAAGACATGAAAAACATAAAATAAATTAAAGACCAATTGATTTTATTAATGCCCAAGTTTAGTAATTAATAGACCATTATTAAAGTAATATTTACTTGAGTACCTTCCCTTGATGGCTAATCTACAAACTACAACAAGCTTATCTTGGAATTTTACATATTTTAAGACCCAAAACCTTACAGAGAATGCTTGTAGTTTGAACTTCCGTAGGACAATATTGCATCTTGATAGATCTATCTTGTACATGTTGTATGATGAAGTGATAGTGTACATCAACATGTTTGGTATGCTTGTGGAACTTGAATTCTTGGCAAGTTTCATCACCCCTTTCCTGTAACATAATAGGGATGTTGGCTCTATTTGCTACATTTGCATATCTAAAAGAATCCTTCTGAGCTAGACTTCTTTGCATGCTCTTTTCAGTGCTCTTCAATATTTTGTTTCTATTGATGAAAGGGTGCTTGTTACTTTTTGTTGGTCTATGTGACAACACTCGTGCTAAGGTTAAAAACATATCCATAAATGGATTTTTTGTCATCAATAGAACCTCCCCAATCTAAATCTGTATACCCACACAACCTAGGGTCTTTTGTTCTACTATACAAAATGCCAAAGTCAAGCATTCCTTTCACATGTCTCAGCACTCACTTCACCGATGTATAGTGCTTTACCTTGGCATTGTCATGAATATGGAAATGAAGCTCACAATGAAACTCAAATTAGGTTTAGTGGCTATAAGATATATCAAACTACCCATATTGACTTATTAGCTACCTTAGAGTTAGTTTTGCTTGAAAGTTTCAACCCTTTTTCAATAAGGTGTAAATGAGATTTTGCAATTTGTCATTTTAAACTTGTCCCATAAACTCCGGACATATTTTGTTTCTGAGAAAAAAATGCTTATGTTTGTTTGCTAAACTTCTACACCTAGGCAATAGTCTAGGAAACATAGATCAATCCTTTCTCATTGTTATCACTTAAAAATTGCATGCTCAAAGGTGCCAATTAAGGGCTAGAATATGTCCAAGATCATCAATATCAAAGGTTCTTGAAGGTTAATAAATCATGCATTAAAAAACAAAGGATCATTTGTCACTAAACACACTTTAATTAAATTTGCACAAACTTGCTCTTTCAAGTTTGCATAGATCACCGCTGTTGTTTCTTCGACAACGATATGAATATGTAGGAAGTAACATTTGAAAGATCCCCATGGTAGGTCATTTTTAATGCCCCTTAGTAGGTGAAAGTACAAGGATATGGGATTAAGCCCTGATCCTCTACACAATTAAGGAAGAGTTATGCAACCTCCAAAGGACTTCTCTTGTCTCTCACTAAGACGAGAGGCTCACTTAGAGATCAAATCTCATCAATGAGCCAATTGGGACAAACCATGGACCTTGGCCTATAAATACCACTACAATGGGGACCATTTACAAGAGACAGTGATTGCAAGGTTATGCCACCCAAATTGCCTCTCAATTGGCATTACTTTGTAATCTTGGGGCTCTCCATTCAATGATCCAGACTTATGCAAGAACACAACAAAATACAGATATACACATAACCACAGAGATGCAGCGAACATAAAACTTCATTTCATTAATATCAAAGAACTAAAATATGCTTATATACAAAAATGGAAATGAATTAGCTCGAGCGATGATAGCTTATCTATGAGAAGAGATGTGGTGGCTATATGTTTCTGATATGTGTTACAATGAGGCTTAAAGGTTTATTTATTATTAAGGAACAATGGAAAATCGTAAACATCCAAAAACCTAAACCAGGAAGATGAAGCGTCAACGCTATGGGCCTTGTTTGGGTAAATTGGTACTTTAACTTCTCCGGGTCGTAACTTTGGCATACGATTTCTGTTTGGCTATCATAATACCTCGTTTCGAAGATCTCGAAGAAAAGTCCAAAAAGAAACAAGCAAAGTAATTTGGGACTTTTCTGGTCTCTCCGTTTTTCTTAAAAATGCCTTTTAGTCCCTCAAAACGGCTCTAGAAGTTTAGGACCCGAAAACTGCCAAAAATAGTAAGTTTTGCTACAATTAAGGAAATTGAAAAGAAACAATGGTGGGGGTACAAGTGGAATATGCGGGTGGCCACCAATATCCACCTAAATCAGTCCTCCCTTCTTAGGAAGCAATGGTCCCCATTGCGTTGAGTGCTTCCATGAGATGGGGAAACTTGTGCTAAACTTGGTCTTTGGTGAGCCACTTGCCTTGGTGCAGGATTTGGCCAACTTTGACAACCCAATAAAATGGGATCTTCTGCTTGCGAGTGTTCTTGATCTGTGTGTCCATGATTTGATCAGTTGTGGCCCGTTCCATGTAGTTTTGGTTTAACTCTGTTGGTGTGCGTTGTTCTGCAATCTCTAATGTGTCCAGTAACGGTGGAAAGTAGGGTCAAAGGTGGTCCACATTGAACACTGGGTGCATAGCAATGAATGGTGGAATGTTGAGCTCGAAAGCATTGTCCCCTACAACCTTAGTGATGGTGTAAGGCCCATATCGGAGCAGTTGAAGCTTGCGGTGGGAATCAACGAGGCACTCCTACAAATGTAACCAAACTTTGTAGCTCACATGGAACTTGCGTGGCATCTAATGCTGATCATGATGCTGGTTGTACTTAGCATTGACTCTGTCCAATATGTCATGGACCTATCGGCAAATGTGTTGAATGTGCTCAATGAAGCTATTAGCCTTATCAGCTTCAGACTGGACATGAGCCGAATATGCCTGAGTCGCTACACATGTTATGGCCACATCAATGAGACATAATGGCTGGAATCCCAACCCCACTTGAAAGGAGTTGTGGCTAGTTGAGCTATGGAGAGCTAAGTTGTAGTTGTGTTGGACATAGGGGAGGCTTAGCAATGGCTTCTATTGTGATACTCTTTTTGCAAGCTACCAGAATGATCATCTTACAGAATTTGTCGGTGACCACGAAAACACTTGTTGTCATGCTTAGTAGAAGGAAGGCCCAACATGTAATCCATGGAGATGGATTCCCAAGGTCGACTAGGAGTATATAGGCCTTGCTTCTTGATGGTCGGTTTGGCAATGGCGCAGTCAATGCAAGATCTGATGTACTTCCCAACATCCCGTCGAAGGTTCAGCGAATAAAAATACTTATGCAACATTAACACTATTTTCTCTACCCCAGAATGTCCGACGACCCGACTGTAGTGCGCGTCCCAAATCATCTTGGCGCACATGCTTGAAGGAACACAAAGGTGTCCCAGATGGCATAACAATGCATGTTGGAAGTGAAAATTTGGAACTTGCTTGCCTTCCAGGAGCGCCTGGTATGTGTTACTGAATTTTGGATCACTCTTGTAAATATGGGGCCACCCTGTAGTCTCGTGCCCACAAGAGTCTTTCACAATGGTCAGCACCATGATCGGTGGTCGACTGAGGCACTTTGCAACATTGTTGGTGGTTCCCTTTTTGTACTTAATGTTCAAATAGAACTATTGCAGGTATGTGGACCATTTTTTATGGCGATCGTTCTACAAATTCCCTTGTCTGTATGAATTGCAGGGTCGGTGGTCTGTGTGGATAACTGTTTTCTTCCCCATAATGTAATGCTTCCATTGTCGGCAGACCTGCACAATGGAATACATCTCTTTATCATAGGTGGGATACTTTTAGACAATATTGCTTATTGCATTGCTTCACAGTGATCAAAGAAACAACAATAGGTGATGCTACCTCTGGTATCATTTACAATTTATTTCTCAAAGTAATAATAAGGGTGCGAGGCCTAGGCTTATACGCAACATGCCACTTCCACAAGTATGGTTGGCTTAATAAAACATCATAAACTTCAGGAGGATCAACATCACACAATACCTCATCTATAAGGGCTTGATGCTGTAGGGAAAGCGATACTGTTTGTTGACGCAAAGATCTCGCCCTTGGTGAAGCCACCCAATTGTGTACGGTTGCGGGTGTGGTGTGGTCGGTAGGCTCAACCACTTCATGACCTCTGCTGAAATGAGGTTTTTTTGGCTCCCGCTGTCGACAATGAACTGCAACGGAGAACCCTTCACCCACATTTGTGAGTGGAAGAGCCTCTCCCCCTCCTCTGGATCTTCGGGATCATCCTTCTGGATCTTGGTGGTGGCAACAGTGGCACTAGGCTCTACATCGATAATATGCTTCCCTTTGTCATTCCCCTCGTCGGTTTTAGACTTAGAGTCAGAACACGCATTTGATTTGGAAGCCTTCAGCTCGACCACCAGGCGTTGCTTGGCTCGACACTCACTTGTGTTGTGAATGGGGCTTTTATGGAACTCATGCCATTTCCCTGTGTCTTCTTTGTTTTTATGGTGTTGTTCTTTGTTTGTGGCTTCGGCGGGTTGTCCTAGGCACCTCACCTTGGCTTTGTCCTTTGTTTTGCAGTTCAGGGGCGCCTTTCTCTTGCTTCGGATTCACAAATCCAAAGTCTCACTTCTTCTGTTTAAATTTCTACTCGATCTTAACAACGTATCGATAGGCGGCGCCAAGCGAGGAGATGTCCAGGAACTCCATCTCGTTTTGGATGTACTTGCGTAGACAACTGTGATATTTGAGTACCAAATTCCGCTCAGAACCCTTGATACCTAGCTTCGTGCGAAGGGTATGGAAAATATTTGTGAACTCTGACACATCTTGGTCCATTCCCTGCTGCAGCGTGGTTCACTTTATGTATTTATCCCCGTAGCTCCCGATAGGGTAATATTGTTCCCTGATGGCGTCTTAGAAAGAATTCCAAGTGGGTGCGACGAAAAACAATGAGGATACCCCCTTGTCCTTTTGTTCACAGTAGGTTTCCCACTAGTCCTTGACATGTGGAGCATCTTTGAGGAGTGCAAAAGTAATATTTTCCCAATTGGAAAAGTCATGAACCGAAAAATATCCTTCCAACAGATTTAACCATCTATCTATGACGTCTACATCTATTTGTCTTTCAAATATGGGAATGTCAATGTTAACTTGTACCTTAAAAGGAGTGGCGCCTTTAGAGTGGCTTCTAGATAAAGGTGCGTTGCCTGTGGGTAGCCGCCGAAAGATCTCGGAAAAGTTATCCATCATCGCGTTCTTTTGTTGCTCGAGGGCTTCTTCGAGAAATATTTTGAAAGGATCTCCTGGCCCCTCGTCTTTCTTTCCTTCTGCCATGGGAGGTCATCGAGGTTTGTGAGGCTGGTCTTGCAAACAGAGATGGAAATTGACGTCCTACAGGATGTATTTTAAGTTTCAGCACGTATTTTACAGTTGGTGAAAATTTGTGCACGTCATATTTGATGTCTAAAATATATTGGGGTCCCGTCATTTTGACGTTTAATTAAAAATCCAAACCGTAAAGATCTATTATACTGGAATTTACAAATCCCCAAAATTATTTATTATAATTAAGGTTGAGTTTACAAAAATCTAATCATAATGTACATATTACACATCGGTGATCCACATCGGTGATCCAGTCAGATTGCTTTGTACCTACATGCTACAAAATACAGGGCTATGGCAGGACTATGGCTAGCGTGCTATATTCTTTCAAGATTTAGGTGTTGAGAATTAATGGAACATTATGGGGACTACAAGGTTATCGCAGGGCTATGGCTAGCATGCTATATTCTTTCAAGCTCTGTTGTTGAGAATTAGTGGGACATTATGGGAGTAACCCTCGGCCATATGAATATTGATGACATAATTTAATGACCTATTTACTACCATTGGAATTCATTCTCTTGTAAAACAAATTTCAAATTTACCATTTTCGCCTTTGGTATCTAACCATATGTGGTTTGAAGAATTATGTGTTTTATGGTCTTCTTTTGCCATTGCTCTTTCTTGCTAATTGGAAAAAGCAATAGCATCCCTGCAATCTTTTAATTTACCCTACTGCACTCTTGAATTTCTTGAATTTGTTAGCGTTTGAATATGGCATGCTTTCTTGTTCAAAAGTGCTAGAGTGGTGGCATGAGCCTATCAATATGGCATGCTTTCTCATTCAAAATTGTTAGACTGGTAGTATGAGCCTATCACGTATGTACTCTTTATTTACTTATGCCATTTGTTTATTGTAAAACCTGAAAAATACTTGCAAGTTATGTAAAATTTGATATGGTATACAACCCTTGAAGAAATTTTGAAGTAAATTAAGGCGTGGTTTCTTTATTTACTTATGTCGTTAATTATTGTAAACCCTAAAAAATACTTACAAGTTATATGTAAATTGGAGTGGATAAGAGGTTTAATGTTATTTGGTAGTTTTCTGGAATGGGAAGTAGAAGATTTTGAATTTTCAAAATTGGAATAGATAAAAGATTTTAAGGTATTAGATTTATTTATGAATCAAAATTTCAAAAAGATTTTTTTCAATTTATCTCCAATTTTTCGATGTTCTGGCAATTGCTTTAAGAAGATTTTAAGGTTGGCAACTTTTTGAAATCACTAACTAAATGTAGCATAAAATTTTCGGTATCTAGAGTCTGTTCTTGTTTTTGTTGTATAACGATCTCTAATGTTATTTGGTAGTTTTCTAGAATGGGAAGTTGAGGATTTTGAATTTTTAAAATACGAGTGGATAAGAAGTTTAATGCTATTGGGTATTTTTTTTGAGATTGGAAATTGAAGATTTTGAATTTTCAAAATTGAAATAGATAAGAGGTTTTTAAAGTATTAGATTTATTTATAAATCAAAATTTCAAAATCAATATTTTCGTCCATTTCTCCCCAATTTTGTGCATGATGTTCTGAAAATTGTTTTACAAAATTTTTAAGGTTCGAAACCTTGTTAAATAAGGAACTTCATAACTGAGGAGCTTGTCCAAGCTTAGTAAGCTATCCAACACTCATCCAAATAAATTTTAAGTAATTAACTGAAGCAACTTGTCCAAGCTTAGTAAGCTATCCAACACTCATCCAAATAAATTTTAAGTAATTAACTGAAGCTTAGAATTTTCAGTATCTAAAATCTGTATAACAATGTTTAATGCTATTTGGTAGTTACAATGTTTAATGCTATTTGGTAGTTTTCTAGAAACGAAAGTTGACTATTTTAAATTTTCAAAATTGAAGTGGATAAGATGTTTAATGCTATTTGGTAGTTTTCTGGAATCCAAAATTGAGGATCTTGAATTTTCAAAATTGTAGTAGATAAGAGGCTTTTAACCAATTTAACTAAAATATAACCAATTTAATTTTATTTCAAATATCACTAGACATTAAATCTATTTATGTATTTAAAAATATATTTAAAAAATCACTATGAACCATCATATTTGGCAATTTCTGTATACTTTGAAATTATATGCTATTAATACAGATTTCTTAATTCAAACTTCACTAAAAAACATATTTTTTAAGAAATCATGATTTACTTGTTGGATTTTTTTTCAAATGCATATAAGAATTTCTAAAAAAAAAAAGAAAAATACAGATTTTTTAACTCAAACTTCAAATTATTAATTTTTTTTTGGAAATTAAAAATATAGAAATCATAAATAAAAATAAATTGAATTTTAAATCATTCATACATCCTAACCTTATCATACCTGAATTTACAGCTTGAAATTGTGTTGTATTTTTATTTTTATTTAATTAAGTTAAAAAAATGAAAACCAAATATTTGTTTCTATTTTAGTCAGACATCTTATTTTTTTGGATTTGGAAATTATAATAAAACTAGATTGAAAACTAACTGGTGTTAGTTGCATTTTTATTTTTATTTAATTAAGTAAAAAAATGAAAAACAAATATTTCTTTTTAATTTTAGTCAAACACATCCTATATTTTTGGATCTGTAAATTGCAATAAAACTAGAATTCAAGCCTATTAGTGAGGGAAGATTGAAAACTTTCATATATAATATCCATATAGACCAGAATATGTTAAAACATAATGTTTTCAGTTGACAAATGTTTGAAAATTTTGTCCTTTGTACATTGTTGCATATGTGTTGCTACTGGTAAAACTACATAAAATATTACAGAAGAATGAAAAATGTGGGTGATTAGAAATTTAAAAGCCTTTTCAGAATAATGAAAAAGCTCTGTGATTATAATTTTCTAAGCATGTTTAGAATAATGAAAAAGGTTTGTAATTAGAATTTTCCCTTCCTTGTTTTGGAGTTTATGAGGAAAATCGCTTCAATCTGGTGGTTTGTACACACATACACATGAGAATGATCTCTTTATGCTGAAGGTCATTTATGAATCAAACCATTTATGAATTGAAGTCTAGTCTTGATATGTTAAAAAAAAAACCTAAATTATTGTTCTAGCAACGTTTGGAATTGTCAACCCAAAATTGTCAACCCAAAGATAAATTTACGAGAATGATTTGTAATTATTCAATCCTCTTGCTTTACTAGTGAAAAATTATAGTTGAATGGTCAACTAAAAGTCCACACTGTCCATATTTGTTTTCAAGTGTTTTGTAATTATTCAATCCTCTTGCTTTACTAGTGAAAAATTATAGTTGAATGGTCAACTAAAAGTCCACACTGTCCATATTTGTTTTCAAGTGTTTCACTGCTTGAAGATTGTCGAGATTGGGGATCCCCTATTGATATTTCAGCCATTTGTTTTTGTTAGAGATGGATATATCTATGTGACATCTGGAAGTTTGCAATTATAAGCACAACTTTGGTAATTTGGTTTAAAGAATGTTGTGTTAAGCGTGAATAAATGCTCGTAGCTGTTACTTTTAGTAAATTGCCATAATTCCACTGTATTTTCAACATCATACAGTGTAATATGATTAATATTATACTCACATTGGAGGCTTGGATGACCATGCTCAGGCTGCAAATGTTCTATGTGAAAACTATATGATTCTACCTCGAAGCTTTATGAACAAACATAGAATTATTTCTTGATTATTACATAGAAGATTTAAATGAGGGAAGATCCAATGCTACTAGTTTAGTTTATTAACATGAAAGATGGTTTATTGAGGTAAAACGTAAAGTGAAAGGCATGTAAAATGTAAAAATGTCATGAAATTCTCATTTGACGAGCAAGGAGAATTTGAAATTCCAACCTTGCTTGCAAAGGTTCAACAAGTTTGAGTCCTAACCTCTTGAATTTGAAATTCCAACCTTGCTTGCAAAGGTTCAACCAGTTCGAGCCCTAACCTCTTATACCCTAACTTCGTTGGGGACATGCAAAGAAAAATAGAGAAAGAACATACCCCTCTGATACCACTAATCCAAACTTATACAAGAACACAACAAAATACAGATATACACATAAACACATAAAAAACAAGATGCAGCAGAAATAAAACTTCATTTCATTAATATCAAAGAACTAAAATATGCTTACATACAAAAATAGAAATAAACTAGCTCAAATATCTCTAAGAAGAGATGTGGCAGCTACATGCCTCTGAGATGTGTTACAATGAGGCTCAAAGACCTATGTATTATTGAAAAATAATAGAAAATCCTAAAAATCCAAAAACCTAATCCTAGGAGATGAAGTGCCAAAACTGTGGGCCTCGTTTGGGTAAATTGGTACATCAACTTCCCAGGGTCGTAACTTTGACATACGATCTCCTTTTGGCTATCATAATATCTCGTTTCAAAGATTTTAAAGATGAGGCCAAAAATAAATGGGTAAACCAATTTGAGACTTTTCCGGTTCTCTTCGTTTTCCCTAAAAAACGTAACTGCCAAAAATAGTAAGTTGTACTACAATTAAGGAAACTGAAAATAAACAATAGTGGGGGTCCAAGTGGAATAGGCGAGTGGCAACCAATATCCACCTGAATCATTCAAAGAATGTCCAATAAACTTCTTGAGGAGGGAATCACACTTGCATGAGAGGGAAAGGAGGAACCTCCTTTAGGAGAGTGAAATATCTATTCTCTTCGAGGCTCCCTTTAGTGTCTGTATGAGTGGTTGTATCCCTTCTGCATCAATCAAGAGATTTATTGTTTCTCAAACTCTTGTTTTCTTTCTATTTTTTTTGTTTTTGCACTGTAGTGTTAATATTTCATGTTAAATTTCATTACTTCACTTGTTATTTGTTTTCTTGTGCACTAATCAACTACTGCTTACTTTAGGTATGAAACAACTTGCATAGGATGGGATTTTAGGGCACCTTTGCTCCAGAAAACCAATAGCACTCTTACTAAATTTGATTTGTTCTATTTTATTTTCCTTATTACATGTAACAATGATATCATTTACATATATGACAATATGGATGATATCATTACCAACTCCTTTTACATGCATTGGAATTTGAAGGGCTCTAATGAAACCCCTATTCATCCAAATACTTGTCAATCTTGATGTACCATGCCCTAGGTATCTATTTCAAACCTTATAGGGCCTTCTCCAATTTGTAGACCAGATGCTCCTCTCCCGAAACTTAAAAACTCTATAGTTGATACATGTAGAATTCTTCCTCCAAATATCCATTCAGGAAGGCACTTTTGGCCATGGCTAGAACAAGTCGAATAGTGTTCATCTTTGTTGTAGGAGAAAAGGTCTCCTTGTAGTTAATGCCTTCTCACTCAAAAAACCCTTTTGCAACCAATCATGCTTTGTACTTGCCAAGTGTACCATTTGCATTATCCATGACCTTGTACACCCATTTCAAACCAATGGGTGTTATCACATAAAAAATTATCACCTAGCCAAATTAGCTGGGCTTATCAAATTACACTATGTTAGTATGGGTTTACCACATTAAAATCCACTTTCATTCATGAAAATACCCTAAAGAATCAATTTTTCTAAGTAGTTTTAATCAATTTTATCCGTTTACATGAAAATAACTCATAAATTCATTAATTTTATGTTATTTGCATTATTTTACCCATTTATGTAAAAGTAATTAATGACACTCATTTTCCCAACAACAATGTTGCAATCTTGGAGTTATCAACTTTAACATGTCAACCCAAGGTTTGTAAAAACTTAAAGAGGTATCATGCATTGTTTATGCAAGTCACATTTTTTCTTTCATCTTATGCACACTAACCAATGAAAGTAATTGATATTTTTGATCAAGTAGAATGGGTAGTCATGTAGATCAACAATCACTCAACTTGGCTTAATCTCATAAGAGATGAGACTGTAGGAATTAAAGTGCAGTAAACAAAGTCAAGAAATAAAGTTGCAAAAATCAAAATACATGAAAGTAAAGTTGTAGGCAATGAAGTGCAAGAAAGTAAAGTTTGCAGGCATTGAAAACTAACATTTAACAATAAAATAACTATATTACATTTGCAAGGAAATCATTCCTACTTCTACTTTTGTGAAAAAGCAAATCAAACCACACATCAAAACAATAATAAGACAATCCATAGTGTTGTAAATCAATCCTATAGATGTTGCAACTTTCTCTTCAGCGTCCCCTCATTCACTAGATCATGCCTAAAATGACTATTAAGACATCCTTCAGATGAATAACATAAAACCATGAGAAACGATGCAAAACCAAAAGCTATTAGACATGTATTACAAAAAGCTTTGTAACTCTACATGAAACTCCTATAATTGGTATAATTGCAACAATTTGATGAAAGGAAGATAAAAACTAACAAAGGGAGTTACGTCTAGCAAATGCAAATTATGATAACAACTCAACAACTAAAAAATATTGGATTCTTGAGTATTATAGGAAACATCAAAATGCTCTTTTTAATGTACTTAACTAAAACGTCAAAAGAAATAATCACTACTTAAGAAATCAACAAGGAAATGAAGTATAGAAGGTACAAAATGGCTTCGAGAGCACTTTTGGGTGGCCATCCAAAGGTGCTCAAGAAACTAAATGAAACCAGCACAAAGTGCTTGCTAAAAGAAACTCTCTCACCTTTAATTCAAAGTTGACAAAATTTTGAAAATGAAAAATTGCTTAGCTATAAATAACAAAATATTTTTCTTTCCTCTCAAAAAACTATCTCTCAACTAGCTTGAATCATTTTATACAAAATACTAAGGTGGTAGCCTCCTCAATAGGAGGGTTGCTTTCCCTCCAAAAATTCCTGCGATCATGGAAGTTGGTTCCCTTGGGATTGCTACACAACCACCCCTTATCTAAACTGTCGATGTGTCCTGCTTTCTAGCAGCCTTGTAGGTTCATATTGGTTATTGAGGGGACAAGGCCCCTATCTTCATCATAGGCTATTGGAGGAACTTGTTGCTTCTTCAAAACCTATACAAACCAAGATGCTAAGGTTGCCAAGGGTCATACACTTTATTGGTATGGTTAAATTTCTTAAGCATACACTCAACACATGTAAATTATCAAAATAAATTATAATTAAGGTTAGAAATGCATGTTTCTCCAAGGTGATGTAGGTTGTAGATGAGATTTCAAATATACAGTTCAAGGGCCCATCATACCCCTCTACTTAGATGTTTTCCCATTCATATGAAAATGTACCTTTCTTAATCTTCTTGATACTTGAGTTGTTGTTCTCCCATCTCCTTGGCAACTCGCATGGCATCCCATGTTATATATCTAGGTAGCTTATTTGGTTGATAAAACCTTATTTCAATATTTATTATTTTCCACTCCTTCGACTCTTGTTCTTGACTAATTTTCTATGTTAATCTTAGCAATAGTGGGGGATTAAATTTTAGTCCAGTCCACTCTATACCAAACCTTTGGAGCATTATTTTCGAAAAGATGTTCTAGACAAGCCATTATGTAGCTTGGTGGGTGAATGGGTTCTCTAAGTTGCAAGATATAAGGTAAATCCTTCCATATTCTTTGACATGCTTGTTTAGCTTCATCTCCCAGTAATATGAACATATCCTTAAAGTGGAGGATAACCTCTTCTTGTATTTCCCTTTAGATCTGAGCTACCTATTGGTCCTCCATGAAGATGTTGTGGGCTATGATTCTATTTTGAGGTTAAGTTACCTATTTCCTTATCCATAGTGGTGTGTTCACTTCTTTTGATGTCTTCTTCACCTCCTCGGTCCTCATCTTCTCATGCCTCGTCTAGGAGGCTAGGGCTAGAAGTTGAACATCCCCTACAAAGGGGCTTGGGTCCCAGGATGGTGAGTCGGGCAAAACCATGTTGTGTGGATAGAAATAACATAATTTGGCCTTCTCTTCAATATTACATCTTTGACATAATATAATGAATCCCTTAGAAGTTTTTATGTGAAGTCATCCTTATTGTGCTAGACAACATATTTGGAACCTACACCATTGCTCCTTTAGAAATAAATTGTAGGTTCTAGTTGGTTTATTACAATTAACCATTTCTAAAGATTAGTAGGCCATGACCTTATTGACAAGGTTAATTCTCTCTGCGGACAGAGACGATCCCTCTAGCCAAATGAGTGGGTCTAGCAACTGAAGTGACAATCAACTAGACATCTTCCTAGATTATAATTGAAAAGTAGAATGAGAGAGATGACCTACCTCGTTCTGATGCTATTCTGATATCCTTCCTTGAAGGCCTCGAACTGCTTGTGTCACAAACTTGTTCCTACTTCTTTTAGCTCTTATGTACCTGCACAAGTAATCAAAAGACAACAAAGCATGCCAAAACCGATAACAAATCCAATAACAACCTACTTAATTGATCAAGGAATGTCAAGCTAAATAAACATATGAACATGTATATTTTGGGAAGATGAACCAGGAGTTGTATATTATTTAAGGAATAAAGAGAATCTTACAACCATAGCCTTGATGTTGAAAGGCTCTCCTTGAGTGGTAATCCAAGTCCAAACCAAGAAAATCTCCAAGCACTCCTCCAAGTCCAATGAATAGCCTCTAGGCACAAGCTTAGCGTAGGGGTGCAAATGGACATAGACCAACCATTTAGGAATGGGAGAAGAGGAATTTATAGGCTGGGAGAGGGAGTTAGGACTCCTCCAAAGATAGGATTAGGCCCAAATCTCAAGGAGGTATCTCATAAAGATAAGACAAAGAAGTAAATTCTAGAGGATTCGACCTCATCTATGCGAAACCACCTCCAGCTCGCCACTCTGGAAGCTTCTAGATCACGAAGCTTCTCATCCTCTTTGGGAAAATTACCTTTTTGGGATCATCATGGGTATGCAAGGGAACAGAGTGATACCATCACTGGCCATACACAGTGTAACAAGTGACCATCGTTATTTTGAGCTTCATAAGGGCGATGACCCTCATTTTAGGGTTTTAAGAGTTATTTCTTCAGGGAAAGATCAAGACATTTTCCAAACAAACTTTAAGGAGGATCTAAGCTGTATACATGGATATTGTATAATGGTCATGTTTCAGGGACTTTGGGGTATGTCACAGGGAAGTGTAGGAGGTGTGGAAAAATATTGTGTAACAGATGCCTTCTAAAGCATGAAGGTAGAATGAGGAGTGATGGTTGATATGCTTTACGAGTTCTTGCAAGGACGAGGAAACGCATTGTTAGGAGACCTACAAATCAAGGATGCATATACATATACGTATATTAGATCAAGACATGAATCCACGGCATGGAAGTAGCCATCCAGATGATGAAGACTATATGAAAAGATCCATGGTATGGGCACATCCATCCAGATAACAAGGATCATCATAAATATAAAGTACCACGGTATGGTAATATCCATCCGTATAGTAGAAACATGTGTACAATCATGAATGACATATAACTCCATGCAGCCTGAGTAATAACAGAAAAGACTTAGGGTCTTGTGCTCCATCTTGACCTGATCAACGTATGAATTCTAACATGCGAATAAATGTGTTGCAATTGAATATCCTAGAAAACCACCTGATTACCAACCATTGATGTAGACCATTAACATGCATGAGAGGAACTACCCATAATGACAATGGCTCTCAAGGTAATATAGTACAATCCGTGAATATGATAATGAAGCTGAAGTAGAACACTCGTAGAATCATCCGATCAAAGGCCAATGACAAAAACTTGTCGTCGGATGCGAAGAACTTGCCATTACGGCATGCAAGCTCTAAGGTACTGAAAGGGATTTTCTAAGTCATCTTCCTGGATAACGAGCTGAATTCGACAAGAAGCGACCCATCGAAGGAGGGCAATGATGAATCCCTCATCATTGACATAAAATAAGGAATAAAGTGGAATACTTTTCAAGACTGTAACAATGACTCAAACATTGTATAGGTAAATAACTGCAGATTGGACTTCTCTTGAACACTGGCGACCCGAATCCGGAGTGTGGAAACATTAGACTCAACATAGGACCAAGGGTCATAATGACAAGGTGGAATAGTCAAAAGAGAGGCAAAATGGATCACCCAAATCCAGAAGGACAAGTGACTAAGTGAGGATATCCCAAACTCGACATGAGAGCAAAAGAGTGTGATGTTCAAGAGCGACATGCTGCCTATACAAAGGATGTTTCATCTTCATTTTTCCCCGCTATTTCTAGCGAGTACCCCAATTATTTTTATCACAAGATTGAAGGGGATAGCATATGCTTTTCATGTAATTTCATCCTTCGGATGAATCCATCCTAGTAAGTTTTATGAGTCCCAGGAAGGAGAAACTCAGTCTCATCATGGTGGCAAGTCTTTCGTCGTAAAATTTTTAACGATTCCAATGGAAGAATACCTAGGTATCTTTTTCATATTTAAATAGTTTGAAAAAGAGACGAAAAAAAGAAAACTCCACCACGTCCCTTTTTGTAATTTGTCTCTCGAATCCGAAGAGGTAGAAAACAATATTCAAGACAAACTCCTAGCCATGTTTGACTAAGGTGTTCCTTTGTCATATAATAGTCTATTTCAGTCCAGAAAAGGGTTAAACTTATACTGAGTAGACATCAATTCATTTACTTTAATGAGTTCAAAATGACAAGTACTCGACAATATTTTCATATTTTTGGAGTTTGAAAAGAGATGATAGAGGACTTCACCTGGAGGAACGAGTGGTATGAAAGGATAACAAATGTTTCCGGTCATGATAGAATTGCTCAAAACATGTAATGGTCAAGAGGCTAGCTAATAAAACCAATCATTGCAAATGTTCCTCAGGAAAGGGTAAAACAACCAAGTGAAACCGTACGATCAACCAAAGAGATGGTGATGATGGAATGAAATAGCCAAGGCTCATCTAACAAAAACTGGCTGATAAAACCAACAGTCACGAGATGTAAAGTGGAAATGGTTTCATTTTTACACAAGATTGAAACATGAGAAACTATGCTTGAATTTGGTTTCATTTTTACACAAGCTTGAAACAAAGATAAATTGTGCTTGAGATAAGTTTGCATGCCCCCAACATAATGTCTCAATTCGAGGTACATGCCCCCCAAGCTTCATGCCATTCACCTAAGTGGATGGAATGAAGGTTCACTTATGAGATCAAGTTAAAGACTAAAATGGGATTTTACAAGATCTAATCAAAAACTCGAATTGGAAGCGGATTTGTTTCATTTTTTAACGACCTTGACACAGGAAAAGAACCATGCTCATGACACCTTGTTTCATTTTTTAACAAGATTGACAGAAGTAAAGGGACTCTTCTCATGAAGATCGATTTCATTTTTTAAGGAGGTTGACATAGTAAAAGAACTATCCTCATATCCTTTGTTTCATATGTTAAGGAGCTTGACACAAGGAAAGGAACTTTGCTCCATATCCCTTGTTTCACTTTTTAAGGAGCTTTACACAAGATAGGGAATTTTGCTCCAAAACCCCTTGCTTCATTTTTTAAGGAGCTTGACACAAGACAGGGAACTCTGCTGCATCCCTTGATCATAGATCAAAAGAGGCCATGGCTTCCAAGAGTTTCTCATTAGATGGGAGAACAACACTGTGGAAGGGATACATGTCCAAGGATCCAAATAAAAAATTGGGCTCTAATGCCCCTAGTACATAGTGTACTACATCACCTACTAGATCATCAGTAGATGCGGGCATGGAACAGGTGGCCACGTAATTAACCTATGGCGGGGGTGATACCGCTTGCAAATAAGAACCACTTAGGGACGATGGTTGATTTGGAGTTGATTTAGGGCCAATGAATGTAATTTGATCAATGATCACAATGTTTCCTTCATGCGGGAAACACATCACTCGAAAGAGGGAAGAAACAAGAGCTCCCATGGCATAAACATAGTCACGACCAAGGAGTATATTAAAATCTAAAGGGCCTTGGACAACCATCACTTCTATATAGACAATCTTTCCTCCCAAAGTAATAGGTAACTTAGGAAGGATACCTAACAGTCGACTAGTTCCTTTGTTAAAATCCAATAGATTCTGGGTGACGGGGACAAGCTGAGGAGAACCTAAAGCTTACCAAGCAGTTGAGGACAAGATGCTAACAGATGCACCCTTGTCCATGACTGTGCTAGGTACGACCATAGGTAAGCCTGTACTGTAATCTAGAAAGGCACATAAGGCGAAAGGCAATATCCTGCTAGTCGACTCCAATCAAAAGAAGTGACTAAACTACTCGGAGGGGGTGTCGTAGGAATGTGAGATCTACCCTCTTGCTCGATGGGAACATGAGAAATGATCTAATGCACCTCGGGAATAGGAGGATTTACCTCTAGTTCGTTCGAAATTGAAGAAACCAGAAGAACCTGAGCAGTATGAGGTTCACTCTCTACTGGAAAGGTACGTTAACTGAAGGTGGGGTCAAGTCTACTGGTTTCTCAATCAATGGTTGGTCGAGAACGGACTCACGAGACTCACTTTCAGAGAGAGTGGGGTTGATCAAAGATGGATTTTGATCAATCACTTGATCAACTAGAAAAGGATCAGGAGAAAGTTTTCAATACCCGGTCGGAAGACGAGGTTGAGAAGTTGTAATGTTTTCCAATTATTTGGAAGCTTCATCCATAAGAGGACAAAGGTGAATGGGACGATTACCTTCACACAACTTACAAGGAAATTTCACTTTTCCCTTTTTCCCATAGGCTTTACTGTTACTAGTTGAAGGTTTGTCACCAGCATGATATCCAGAGGCTGATGAGAAAGGTCAATGTGAACTTGTAGACCACACTTCTAAGACCTTGGGAATACCAGGACAATTCCGAAGAAGGTGGTCACCCTTACATAACATGCAAGGGAATTTTACTTTCTGGGGCTAGTTGGAAGATTTTTCTTCATTAGTTGCATCGATAGCAATGGCTGCTTGGTTTCCCCCTTGCTTATTTGGCTTCTTATTCTTTGTCCTCTTCTTATTCTTCTTAGCTTCCTAGTTACTAGAATCCAGACTTTCACCAGGCGAAGAGGAAGAACGGGGTGAAGAAATAGGCGAAGAAGGAAAGGGGTCAACTTTAGGATCAACATGAGGTTAATGTTGTTCAAGTAGAGGAGAACTCATTTGAAAAGCAGTTTGAACACTCGGAACCACCGAGGTCAAAAATAACCAAACTGGTAGACCAATGGTCAATCCAGGAAGGGACAACATTTCCATATAAGGAGCACCATTATTTCCAAAAGAAGGAAAAGGACTAGGATTCCCATCAGAGGGGTTTCCCTGACTGGTAAACTCAGGAAATGTTGTCATTAGTATCAACCCTAAGATCTACTAAGGAGTATTTCCATAGGAAGGATGTTGTTCCGCGATCAATCAATTTTATAATTTGAAACAAAAACTTTTCATTTTCATATTTTAAGAGTCGAGAAAAAGGACGAAAAGGTGACTCTAGTCGCTTTCGTTGGTTTAGCGAGCTTGAAAGGACAAGTGCTCGATGATCTCTTCAAATTTAAAGAGTCATAAAATATCAAAATGACTACCTAGGTGAATCTAGGTAAAAGGAGTACCGAGTAACCATGAACTGCAATATACACCTCAACAAATAAATTTACCAAGGACTTGACGTACGCACAGGCAATCTCCCCGAATGTTGTGTTCGGTGTATCACATTTACAGGGTGGCAGACTCAGCTTCCTAGGGATAAAGGTTTTCAATCTATGGGGGTATCCCTTTATATATGTGACGGTACGGGGAGCACAAGTTCGTGCTAGTGCTGTATAACGCCGAAGCGAACGACAACTGTTAAGTTTTAAAGACGCCAGAACATGTCTCTAGTCTAGACCACTAAATATGAACGTTAATGTTTCAAATTCTCCTTAGATTGATTGATAGATTTTAAATTTGATCTTGGAATTATGTTTCAATTTCAAGGCCTTAATGATGTTACCTATTCCTAAAATGCAACTACATGAGAAAATGAAATCCTTCAATTCGATGAAAGCTATCTATGTAAGGAAGAAGATAACACAAATCATGCATCAAACCAAATGAAAAAGTGCATCCATAACAATTTTCCAAATGCTAAATGCAAAACATGAAATCTAATCTTTCAATTCACAACAAATGCAATGCCTGAAAGTGATTTTAAATGTAATCTACCTTAAAATGCAATGATGATTTTTTTTTTTTTTTTTTTTTTTTTTTTTTTTTGTCACTTAGTGAAATCAATGTAATCTAGTGCAAAAAGTAAAAGAGAATGCAAGCAATCCAACTAACATGAAAATCTCTTTCACATTAATGATTTGAATGCAACTCAAAATGCTTCGAAAAAACTATGAAAAGATAAACACTTTCAATTTCGCTTTTCGAAACATGAAACTCAAAGAAAACACTTCCTTTCAATTCAAATGAGACAATCAATTTGTAATCTATTGTATGTCAAATGGAGCTTAAGCGAATTTCACAGTATCTACTAATGAAAACAACTTAAGACACAAGAATCAAAAGTGATCTGCAAAGGACGTATTAACACACAAAGACTCTTTAACGCAAGTAATTGATCTCTAATCTCTAATGAGAATACCAACGAGCGGATGAAAGTTGACCTAGAATACCTATAAACCCTAAAAGGCTAATAAAAATTCAAGAACACTCAAACCAAGTTAAAAGGTGATTGCAATCAGACAATAAGAGAGTCAACGAAAATCATACTGGTAAATCAATAAGAGAAGGGAAACATAAATGAAAATAAGAAGACAAACCCTAAATTTCTTAATCTTCTGCAATCATCTTGCCATTAATGTGATTATTAGGGTGAAAAATGCGATGGCCGATAAAAGAAAAAAAGAAACTCAAAATATTCATGAACAACTCAAATCAACAACCTTCAACCATCTACAAGACAATGACATTGACTACAGAGAAGCAATGAAGTCTAAAAATGAATGGTTGATCAAACTCGTCGAAAGACAAGGTGAAGAAAGGGAAGGAAAGGGTCATAGGCTCCCCAGCGGAGTCACCATTTTGTTGAAAGGGTTAATCCTCTCTGCGGGTAGAGATGATCCCTCTAGCCCAATAAGTGGGTCTAGAAAAGGAAGTGACAATCAACTAGACATCTTCCTATATTATAATTGAAAAGTAGAACGAGAGAGATGACCTACCTCGTTCTGATGCTATTATGATTCCCTTTGTTGAAGGCCTTGAACCGCTTGTGTCACATACTTGTTCCTGCTTCTCTCAGCTCTTATTTACCTGCACAAGTGATCAAAAGAAAACAAAGCATGCCAAAACCAATAACAAATCCAATAACAACCTACTTAATTGATCAAGGAATGTCAAGCTAAATAAACATATGAACATGTATATTTTGGGAAGATGAACCAACAATTTTATATTATTTAAGGAATAAATGGAAGCTTATAACCATAACCTTGATTTTGAAAGGCTCTCCTTGAGTGGTAATCCAAGTCCAAACCAAGAAACTCTCCAAACACTCCTTCTCCAAGCCTAATGAATAGCCTCTAAGAACAAGCTTAGCATAGGGGTGCAAATGGACATAAACCAACCATTTGGGAATGGGAGAAGAGGAATTTATATGCTGGGAGAGGGAGTTAGGACTCCTCAAAAGATACGATTAGGCCCACATCTCAAGGAGGTAGCTCATAGAGATAAGACAAAGAGTTCAAGTTAAGAGGATTCGACCTCATCTATGCGAAACCAACTCCAGCTCACCGCTCTGGAAGGTTCTAGATCACGAAGCTTCTCATCCCCTTTGGGAAAATTACCTTTTTGGGACCATCACAGGTATGCAAGGGAAAAAAGTGATGCCATCACTGGCCATACACAATGCAATGGGTGACCATCTCTGTTTTGAGCTTCATAAGGGCGATGACCCTCATTTTAGGGTTTTAAGAGCTATTTATTCAGGGAAAGCTCAAGACATTTTCCAAAAAAATTTTAAGGAGGGATCTGAGTTGTATTCATGGATGAGTATATTGTATAATGGTCATGTTTCGTGCACTTCGAGGTATGTCACAAGGAAGTACAAGAGGCGTGACAAAAAACTGTGTAACCTTTGGAGGATTATTTTCGAAAAGATGTTCTAGACAAGCCATTGTGTAGCCTAGTGGATGAATGGGATTCTATAAGTTGCAGGCTATAAGGTAAATCCTTCCATATTCTTTGACATGCTTATTTAGCTTCGTCTCCCAGCAATATGAACATATCCTTAAATTGGAGGATAACCTCTTCTTCTATTTCCCTTTAGACTTGAGCTACATATTAGTCCTCCATGAAGATGTTGTGGGCTAAGATTCTATTTTGAGGGTTAGTTACCTCTTTCCTTATCCATAGTAGTGTGGTCACTTCTTTTTACATCTTATTCACCTCCTTGGGTCTCATCTTCTCATGCCTCGTCTAGGAGGCTAGGGCTAGAAGTTGAACATCCCCTACAAAGGGGCTTGGGTCCCAGGATGGTGAGTCAGGAAAAACCATGTTGTGTGGATAGAAATCACATAATTTGAGCTTCTCTTCAATATTACATCTTTGACATAATCTAATGAATCCCTTAGAAGTTTGTATGTGAAGTTCTCCTTATTGTGCTAGACAAAATATTTGGAGCCTACACCATTTCTCCTTTAGAAATAAATTGTAGGTTCTATTTGGTTTCTTACAATTAACCATTTCTAAAGTTATGTGGGCCATGACCCCTAGATTAGTTTCCATCTTTGTCAATTTGTCACTACGGATCATTCTTGTTGATTCAACCTGTTGTAGTTGATGTCTCAATTGCTTGTTTTTATTTTCTAGATGTTTCCTTTTGTTGGCATCTTGAATTTTGAGGATCATCATCTCTTCTTTGAGTTGATAAACTTCATATTCAAGCTTGAGTACATCCCCCACTCCCTTTTTTTATACTATTTGTTTCCATTTATGTGCTATTTTTTTTTCTCAATATCTAGCATTGCAAGGGGTAGGAGACAAGGAGATAATAATTGTCTCTTAAAAGCGAGTTTTTTTATGGATAAATTCCTTCTGGGGACAAAATAAATCTCCTTATACCTATTTGCTTAATCTAGAACAACCAAGAGAAAATTGCAAGTCTTTGCTTAGAGATGTTTGAAATGTGGAAGGAATACCTACTTGGAATCTGATGTAAGCTTCCTCCTTCTCTTGGCTTGTTAGCTCCAACTCCAACTCCAATTTCTATAAGTCGAATCTAAAAATAATCCAAAACAAGCAAGAGAAGCACAATATATAAATAGCATATACAAACAACTTTAAACAAGAATCCAAGAATCCAAGGGTTCATTGTTCTACATATGCATATATTAGACATAATGTATAAGAAAACAAGACATTTTTGTATTAATAAAAGTAGGAGTAGATTAAAACCCTTGTAGATATCTCCCAACTATCTTGTCCTTCTGTTTCCACCATAACAAGCCTTCAATCATACTTCAAGCATATGGATGGATTATGGACCTCTGGACACAAATGAGCAGTATAAGGGCATAACGAAGAGTCTCCAAAAGTTAACCTAGTCCTAACAGCAGGTAATGCATTTATAGAAGAAATGAGAAGGTTGTAGATCCATTAAACTAGGGTAAGATCCACTTTAGAAGGGTATAAGCTCCATGGGATAAGTGATAAGACCTCATTGGTAGGAATTTGAGGACATCTTTAACAGAGAATGGAAACTTCCATGATAGAAGCCTCTAGAAGCAGAAACTTCAAAATTATATTTATTTTTTCCTCATTTCAAGGGTCATCACACTTGTAGTGAAAGAAATTTATGTTGACCAAAATGTTTTCCTTTGATGCAACATGTGCCATCGCACTTACTGAACTAGGAAAGTACAATGAGGACCTAAATTAGGGTTTTTATCCAATATAATGCAAATTTTTTGGAACTTATGGAAATGAAATTTATTTGGATTTGTAGGGGATGATTATAAAGTGTGAATGGATGATGATTGATCCGGGTTCAAGGCCATTTGGTTGAATGTGAAAAGAATACATGTAATAGATTGCCCCCTAAAGTAAAAAGTCAAAAGCAGTTGATGAGGACTGAAGTGCTTTACCACGTGAAAAGTTGGAATCAAGAATCGAATGGTTGAGATCATCGATTGACTATCACAATACATTATCATCATGATATCATTGTTGAGGCCTGCATACCCATACTCAACATATAATCCATTTTACATGTACAATGATCAAATCCACGTCCATTGATTACATATAGTGGACCCATGCTTGGATGACTTTCTATATGAGCATAAGCATCATAATTTGTAGATCTTGTATGAATCCTAAAATCATAGCCCAAATGGATGAAACTATATCTGGGATCTTCTACCTCACCCCTTGGTAGTACGAGTCTAACCATGTGAATAGATGTGTTGGAGTCGAACATGGTAGACACCATCTGATTACTAGCCAACGATTAAAGACATTAACAGGCGTGAGAGGGACCACCGATAATGATAATGGCCCTTAAGGTACTAAGCACAATCTATGAGGTGTGAATGAATAAGTTGAATTCAAACACCACACAAAATCTTCCGGTTGAAGGCCAATGATGAAAACCTAACACCGAAAACGAGGAGACTTTCCATTGAGGTATGCAAGTTCCAAGGCACTGAAGGGAGTTTCTAAGTCAACTCCCTAGATAACATATTGATGTCAATATGAAGCAAACTGTATCCCCAATCAACGACATGAAATGGGTATCAAGATTTGAGATAGACTGTTGATTATTAAGAGTTGGTTTAAGGGCAACAAACATGAAAGAAGGCTTGAAAGTATTGTAGTAGATTTCAACTGAGGGTGGAATTATCTTGAACATATCGACAACAGTTTATGGATTTGACAACATTGAATCAAAGACGCATCATGAAGGCTTTCATTAAGGCATGATTAACAGAGAGGCAAGCAGATTCCCCAACCCCAAATAGTCACAAAGGAGAGAGAGTGTCATGTTCAAGAGTGACTCACTGCCATAATTGGGTTCTATGCCATGTTTTCCTAATTTCCCAACCATTTCTAGCCATTAGATCTTTATTTTTTATAAGCTTGAGGAGGATAACATATGATTGATCTATAAGTTTATCCTTCAGATGAATCTTTCTGAGTATTTTTAATGAACCCTGAGAAGGAGTGGTTCGGTATCGTTGTGCTTGATGAGTCCTATAATGTTTATGTTTTTACGAGTCCAACGAAGGTGTAGCTCATTCTTTTTCATATTTAGAGAGTTTGAAAAAAATGCGAAAAAGAAAACTCCGGATATTCCTTTTCGTAAATTTAGTTCCTTGGGCCCGAAAAGGCATAAAACAATACCCAGGAGAACCCTTTAGCCACGCTCAACTAAAGTATTCATTTTTCCTAAATAGTCCATCTAGTTCGGAAAAGGGTTAAATTTATACTGGGAAGACGTCTTTTCATTTATTTTAACGAGTTTGAAAAGATAAGTGCTCGAAAATATTTTCATATTTTGGGAGTCTGAAAAGAGCTTAAGGAGGGCTCCTTCTGGAGGAACAAGTGGTATACTGGTAGAAACTAGTTTCGGTCATGATGGAAATGTTCAAAACATGTAGATGTCAAGAAGAAAGCTAATAATACCACTTATTGTAGCGGTTCATCTGGAAAGGATAAAACACCAAGTGAAAGTGGATGATCGACCAAGTAGATGATGACGATGGAGTGAGAAAACCAAGGCTCATTTTGAAAAAACATGTTGATAAAAATGGAAATCATGAGGGATAAAGTGTGAGTGGTTTCATTTTTACACAAGATTGAAATAGAGAAAAACTATGCTTGAGAGTGGTTTCATTTTTACACAAGCTTGAAACAGAGAAAAAACTATGCTTAAAAAAAGTACATTGCCCCCAGCTTCGTTTCATCTGCCAACTATTCTCATGGACTTAGAGAGGTTTTTGGTTACTAATAGAAATCTGTTCACCAGGAAGGAAGGGAGAGGATCATGTGAGGATTAAATCAAGTTGTTAGCACATAAAAAGAACTATTCTCAATGCACCTTGTTTCATTTTTTAACGAGTTTGACACAAGAAAAGGAACTACACTTATGGTTAGTTTACCTTGATCATGGCCCCTAAGAGGCCATGGCTTCTAAGAGGTTCTCACCAGATGGGAGAACAACAATCTAGAAGTAATCAAAGGATCTAATGGAAATATCATACTCCAATGCCCCTAGTAAATGATTCACCATGTCACCTATGGGATCTAGGTTAGAAGAAATCGAGTAAACATTAAGATTCTCTTCTTCAGTGGTAGATGCGGGCATGGGACATGTTTCCACATAATTAACCTGTGGCAGAGGAGATACCATTAGCATATTGGGAACATTTAGGGAAGTTGGATGATCAGTCAAATCAGGACCAATAAATGAAAGTTGATTAATATTCACAATTTTTCCATTATGGGGGAAAGACATCACTCGAACGAGTGTGGACATGAAAACATTCATAGCATAAACATAGTCTCACCCAAGGAGTAAATTGAAATCCAAGGGGCCTAAGACTACCATAATGTCAACATATCAAATTTTTTCCTTCCAAGGTGATAGGCAGCTGAGGAAAAATCCCTAAAGGTTGACTGGTTCTTTTGTTGAAATCCAATAGATTCTGGGTAATAGACACAAGTTGAGGGGAACCCAAAGCTTTCCAAGCAGTCGAGGATAGAATGCTAACAAAATCTCCCTCATCTATAATAATGTGATATATGTCTTTATCACAAGACTTCACCATGACTTGAAAGGGCATGTAAGAAGGGAGAAGAGGATTTATCAATTTATTCCAATCAAAGGAAATGACTTGATTTCTTGGAGGGGGTTCCCTGACAACATGATAAATTCCCCCTTGTTCAGTTGAATTTGAAGAAACAAGAAGAACTTGAGCGGTATGAACATCACTCTCTAAGGGGAGAATGGGATCAATTAAAGGTGGAATCGGGTCGACCACTTTCTCAACCAAAGGTTGGTTATAAAAAAACTCATGGGATTCACGTTCAGATAGAGCGGGATTGACCGTAATCAGGTCAATCACTTCATCAACTAGTGGAGGATTGGGGGAAATACTTTGGTAGCTAGTTGGAAGTCACTGCTGAGAAGAAATAAGGTTTTCCAACACTTTTGATGCTTCATCCATATAAGGGAAAGGTGAATTGGATGATTCCCTTCACATAACCTACAAGGAAACTTAAACTTTCCATTTTTATCGAAAACCTTGTTATTAATAGTTGATGGTTTGTCACCAACATGATATCCAGAGGCAAATGATAAAGGTTGATGTCAGCTTGTGGACCACACTTATAATACTTTAGGAATACTAGAACAATCTCTAAGAAGGTGATGACCCTTACAAAGCATGCAAGATAATTTAACTTCACGGTGCTTGTTGGAAAATTTCTCAACATTAGTTGCATTCTGTTGTGCCCTACAACAACCCCCCATTTCATATCATTAAAATTCCAAAAAATATAATGTGAAATGGGTCCCTTTTTAATTTTTGTTTTAAATTGGTATCAATTTAAAGTTCTATTTTGCAAAGAGGCTTTTTAATAAAACCAATCAAAAAACCCCGATATAAAACGATTTATCTTTATCATTGCGATAAAGCGATCGCAAGATCGCATATCGCAATGACAAAGAAAACACAATGTAAGGGACATATTGGTTTTCGCCAATGCGAAATCGCTATCGGATATCGGCAAAGCATAGAGTAACGCGAAGTAATGATCCTTGCCACAATGCAATGCGAAACCGGCAATCGGCAATCGGCGATAGCATCTAAATCACAACTAAACTTATCCTCATCCGATGCGATGCGATATCGCTATCGGCAATTGGTGATTCACCATGCCCTCATCCTAAGCGGTACTACCAACGATACCCGACGCGATGCGATATCGGATATCGGCGATCGAGGATTCCAAGCAAAACAAATGCAATAACTTAACATTTCCCCAATGCCTGATTTCGCAAAAGGTAAATGGCACATTTCTCAAGGTAACAGTCATAAAGGCAGTTTGATTTGATTTATTCGTAATTAAGGCCATATCCTTTGGAAAAGCTGCTCATCCGTGTTCAAACCGCCAAATCGCCCTCAACATGCTTCAAATAAATCATTTATCCATTAATCGAAGCAATTGTAATTAATGAGACTGACGGGCCGTAATGACCATTTAATAAGAAAAACAGGCTTGAAGCCATCCACGTATTTGCTCCTAAGGCCACCTTAAGTCGATTAATTACTGTGAATGCGCCAAGATATATATGTACTTCATTCTGTTCGATTCATGATACTGTTGCATGTGTTGCGCTTATCTTTTACTCTGCGCAGAATTCTTTCACAGAAACAGAAGAAAGTGGAATGGGAAAGAAATCCAAGAAGACTACAATGCCTACTGCTCCACCTGCCGCAGGGCTAACTGTCGCTGATCCAACTGGGAAGAACAAAGGACTAATATCAGATACAACATGCTTAGGACTCCCCAAGACCACTTGGCAGGGGACTTATAATTTGATTGAAGCCGAAGGGCCAATGGTGACCGAAGTGGAAATTTTATGCGACAATACCAGCAAATCTGATGCCAATCTAAAAGATTTGGCTAACTCCTTCCTACAAAAAATAGCGGCTCGAGAGCAGGTTCTTCCTTACACAGATGTGGTAAGGTGGGCACTCCAAGAGCTCCCAATTATCGATAGACTGTTTGAATCTACGGATGGGAGGGTTTTCAGTTCGTTTCGAGTCGAAGACCTAAGGCTAATGTATCACCTGCCACGAGAAGAGAAGAAGTATAATGCTGCATTTTTGGAGAAGTTTCGAGAAGAAAACGAGACCGAATCTGAACCTATTCGAGGCTGGAGACAGAATCCAGCAAAACACAAGCATGAAACCTCGGGTAAGTACTCAGTTGCCTCCCTGTGTTCACCTTACTGTTATGCTGGAATTATGATGTGTAGGCTATGGGGATTGCATGACTCTGCCAATATCACCATAGAAATGGTTCCCCTAATTGAGGCAGCATGCAGTGGAGAAATCATGGACTGGGCGGTCATATTGCCCGACAAGTTAGCCAAAGCCATTCTTGACTTCAGGTCTAACTATCGTGTCACAGAAAGGGTTATTCCACCATTTTACTATAGTGCATATATTATGGATATGTTGTGTTTTAATTCTAAATTTCCTGTACTGGGATGGAGGTGGACGTCACAAGACCCCACACCCATTCACATATATCATCGAAAACTTTGGAAGACTAGTTATAAGCACCACCTGTACCAAATCTGCAACGGTTTTATGTTACCGATTCATTATTTAATTTTTAATAATCCTGCCCCTAAAATATCCGACCAAGTAGTTGTAGATTTTAATACAGCAGCGAGTTGGTTTTGGGAGGAGAAATTCACTTATATCAGAGTTTTTGGCAGTCAGGCTAAGCCACATGTGCTACCACTCTACATCCCTGATAAGTTACTTACTAGGGAGGTAGCCTATCAAATCAATGCTGAAGGGGTTACCCAAACCCTGAAAAGAGCTAGAAAACATGTTTGGCCTTCTTTTCCATTGTGGATTGGAATGTATACCCTGCATGACATCAAGCATGTAGAGAAGGAAGCCGGGAAAATGAATTTTCTCACCCTGGCCACTCTGCCAAGGAGGCAGTATGATTCGAAAAAGATCGCTTACAATGCGCTCGACCAGGCCAAATTGGCCAATGTTGAGCACAAAGAAGACAAATTCGAAGACTTGTTCACATTAGCCGAATCACGGTATCAAGTCAAGTCGCTTGCTCGAAATGTTTATAATGATGAAGGACTAGTTGAGTTTAACAGAATCAGAGAATAGAGGTTGCAAACTCTACCTCTAGACCTGTTAGCAACTGTACCGACAACAACCAGGTCAAGCGAGTCTGAAGAGTGACATAATAAACCACCTCCTACTACATCAAAAAAATAGGAGGATATGCATAGCCAAAGGAAGGAGGCAACTCAGGAAAATGCACAGCAACAAGAAGAAACCCAAGCAAAGACCCAAGAGGAGAGCAACTCTAAAGGTAACCATGATCCATTAGTTGATCCGAATTTGCTCCAACAATGGAATCAATTCAGCACAATCATCAATAACTTAGAGTGCTCAAAAGATGATGATGTTTCAAAGGAAGGCGATACACAGGAAGCGACATCAAAACCGGTTTCAGGTGAAACCAGCGGCCTACCCAAAACAAAAGAACTAGAGATAATTCCTAAAGATCCAACGAGAGAGATCGTTTTGCAAATTGAAGAGATCCCCCCTTTAGATATATTTTACAGCCCCAAGCATAAAGCCATCTTAAAGCGACAGAGGAAAAGGAGAAGAACTGATCAACCTTCCCCATTCCCTGAATTGACAGTAACGGGCAATGTTGTATGGAAAGAGGAATTCAACCCCTCCGATGACTTAACCAAGCTATCACGGTTCGCTGGAGCATATTCGGCGACGACTATTGATAAAGCAACGGAGGTGAGCAATTTGTTGAAAGCAAAGGATCAGGATATCTCTTCACTACAGGTGAGACTATCAGAAGTTCAGCAGAGGGCAGAGCATGCCAAGAAAGAATTGCTAGTACAGCAGTAGAACAATAACCAGCTAGTCAAGCAATTACAAGAGCAAAAAAAGAGGATAGATGAAGGCGCAATACAAAGGCAGAAGGAGCTATCAGTGGCACTGGAGCAGTTAAGAATATCAACTGAGGGAATAATAAAAGCAAAATATGAACAATCGCTCAATTGACCACTAAAATTGAGCAAACGAAAAATCTCCCTAAGATAGAGGAGTTTAAAGCAGAAGCGCTCCAACTAAATAAGGGATTGATTAATCAGGTTAAGTTGTTATGTCAACATCTCATACGAGCAGAACCATTGTGCGAATTGTCAGTGTCTATAAGCGAAAAGGTAGACAAAACAAGGGCCGACTTGGATCAGGCAGAAGAAACACTGACAAACTTTATAGAATGGCAGGATTCAGATGTAGGTCGGGCAGCTAATCTACCAAGAATTCTAGAATCGCACAAAGAAATATTGTTCACAGAATGGAAATCACAACTGATGAAAGAAGAAAGAGCGACTTCCAGATGCAGGACAATCAGTGGAAATTTGGTTGAATTAGTAAATAATACATTGTATTTATCTAACATAATTTCCCAATGCACTCCAGGTCAGTTAACGACAGCAAATATATTGGAGCACTCATGCTATCCGGATTTGGAGAAAAGCGCAAGATTGATCGCTGGAGTCAACAGTCTGACATGGGATGCGTATTGGTTCTTCTTAATCAAACCATACAGCCAAAGAGCCGTCTTGAAGTGCCTAACCGATGCTCTCGGTTATATTATACCCGACATCCAGGATGCCACCTTCGCCGCCCAATTTAGCTTACGCCTCAACAAACCGCCAGAAGTAGAACCAATGCTCGCGATAAGCCAGCTAAGGTTTAAGGGCAAACAACCTGAGGCATGACTCATTTCATCGACTGCCAGATTGCCCCTGAGAAGTAGACCAGATTTACTGATACCAATTTAGTAGGATTTTGTTTCATAGATCTTTTTTAGTTTAGTAGTATTTAAAGACCCTTTCATGCATTTAGAAAGGTTCGTAAAAGTTTTGTATATGACTTAAACCCTGAAGCTGCACTATTGTACTTCAGGGATATTCTTTTATGAAACTTGACCAATTATTCCGAATTTGATGTGGAAGGCTTTTATGCAAATGTGCACTATTGTCATTGTTTGAAAGCATTTCTTTGTTGAAGAAGGAATTTTTAATAGCGATTGATATTTCGGATCGATCTACAGCTCACATGGTACTATTATCTGCGTCTGTATTCTTTTTTCGTTATATGAATTGTTATTGAAATCACTCTTGCTATTATTGTTTATATATATATGTGTTTTTCACAGCATTCCTTATACATTCCACTATTGGTTGTTTATCGCATGCTCTCCTTTTAGACGTATATATGTATCGATGATATGAACGGTGAATGTAGTAATTTGTATTTATCGCTTCATTGTGACTATTCATGTGAAGAAATCTTTGAATGATTGAACATATTTTATTTATTTTACAGAGTCATCTATATGCCTGATAAATAGATAAAGATTATTTAACGCTACATTCTGAATGAATAAGTTGTTCCTGGGATTAGTATTAGTTTCCCTATTTTTTGCCAATAGAATAAGTTATTCGCCTATCAGTTAAGCAATTTATTCATCACCCATCCATCCCTTTTTATTTCATTATCGGGAAACTGGTCCTGTTATCTCCAGTCGGAGCCACCATTCCAAACGGAAAAGGAGTTGTACCAAGGTCCGGACTGGATGGTTATCCCCGATGTTGTGGCAACGATTTCTGAGGCCTCAACACCCGGGAAGGTGGAGGCTTGATGGTCCAATAGTGTGGACTTCAGAGCTAGTGTGAAGGTTGGAAGCCTATGATGACATGATCGTGCACACTGTTTTCCATTGGCTCAATCGAATTATAGGAGGATTTGTCACAGAGTTCATGGTTGATACCTCAGTCAGTGACAATGATGCAGAGTGATACTTCTTCAAAGGACCACGAGGTAAGTATCTGAGATCTTTGAATACCTATTAAGATGCTCTTGTGTGAAAAATAAGTTATGTGATTTCCTTGATGTTCGGATCTACACGAAGTGGACAGAGCTGCTGAAATCGAGAGAAAGCAAGACCTAAATATAGCCCATTAATTGAACCTCCTTTGAGTGATGATGAGGGAATGTCACAAGCCTCACTACAGAGTATGGTATAGCTGATAAGATAGGGGTTTCCATTGATACATCATCCATCCACCCCACCTCCACCTTCACCTCCACAACATACACCTTCACCCACACCACCACCACCACCACCACCACCCTTCAACATGTCAAACTCAGTAAAGCTACCGATTTTCAAGGGTATAGGGAGAGAAGACACAGATCAATTTTGGTTTGATACAGATGTCCTGTGGACTACATAGAAGATCACTGATGAAAAAATAAAGAAGGCGCACTTAGTTATCACTTTGCAGGATCGCGCACTGACATGGTATATTGAGTATTGTATTGATCATCCTTTAGCAATGTTAGTAGATACTAGGGATGCTTTAAACAAGGATTTTAGTAAGCCTAAGTCTGACTCGCAGTTATTCATTGGGTTTAAGGAAATCATGATGAGGGATGGCAAGATGCCATGGGAGTTAGATCAAAGGTTGAAATGTGTGATCCACGAAGCTAATATACAACTCACAGATGGTCATCACTGTGAATGGTTTATAGGCTCGCCTCTGCCCCACCTGAATATTTCTTATTCACAACAGAAGATAGGAACTCAAGTAGAAGCCCTAGAAATCGTGATGATATTGCATGAGACACCTATTCAGGATGCAACTTTGGGAGTCCAACAGATTCACTCGTAGCTGCAGAACCTCTACTTAGAACTACAGATCTTGAAAAAAGTGAAGGAGGCTAGGCCAGAGGTGCGTGGGGAAGTTTGGTTCCTCAAGTGTATGATCTAGGGGAATGATAAAGACCATTCCCCTATATTTGTGAATTATATTATATGGTGAGGACCGATTCCCCTAAGATAGGAAGCTTCAGCAGGGACGAGTGCAGGGCTCATGTTATGGTGCACTATTTGTTAGGTAGCCAGAAAACACGTAACAGATAATTGTCATTTGCTGCAAAAATTCATTCAAACACGACAACAATTAATCTATGATTTATGCAAATCGATGGGCCACGATGAGCACCAGTGTTGTAGCTATGAATTGATGATGGAAAGAGCACCTACCTATCTAACGCAAGAAGAGACTCAGCGTCCAGATCAGTGCATTGGGGGAGCACGTGGAGGATATGAGGGGAGAGAACAAGGAACATGAGGACCTGGTAGAGATCGTGGTCAGGTTATTTGCTATAACTATGGGACACCAGGGCACTACATGCAGGAGTCTCAGAATTAGACATGCCTGTCATGTAAATATTGTACTCAATTTGACCACGCCATAGAAGAATGCCCTATGCTGATAGCTAAGATGCAGGAGAAGAAGGTGCAACTGCAACATCCTATGAAGAACTTACAAATGATGAGAACTGAGCCCCACGAGGAAGACCTGAATGTAAATATCATGTTAAGAAGCGGAGTAACAATAGGGGATGATAATGGGAAACATCCTGAAGAAGATGGGTGGGTTCACAATGCCCTAGAAAAGGAAGCAGGTTTTGATCTGGCACATGTGAAGGAAAAATTTATGGAAGCTAAGAAAAACTTGGCTGAGGGATCTACTTCAGGAAGTCATAACAAAGCAACAAGTAGCGTGCCTACAGAGGTTGATCCCTCTGTACCTACCACATTCCTGGAAACTTGCATGAAACTTTTGCACTATAGAAAGGTTGTGAAGGGTCTATAGGAGTTGATAAACAAGTGTGCTGGTAAAGAAAATGCTCCTGATGGACACCGTGTAGTACAAAAAATGAGCAAACATAAGGCAAGAACAGGGAATGAGATGAGGCTCACCGCGCAAATAGGAGATTATGAGGTGGACCAGATTATATTGGATCTGGGATTTGACGCAAACATATTTCCAAAACAAAAATGGGAGAGGATGGGGAGACTTGCACTGTAGTGGTCTCCGATACGGCTTAGAATGCAAAAACGACAGAAGATCATCCCTATGTGATGGTGACATGGAGTAATAGTAGATATCGAAGGTGCAAGCGCGTTGGCTGATTTTGAAGTAATAGAGATCGTCGATGATAGTAATACATATCCCGTGCTCCTTGGAATCAATTGGGCCATTGATATGAATGGATTCATCAACTTGAAGAAGTGGACAATGTCATTTGAAAGGAAATTGCTTCGGGTAGTAGTACCATTGGACCCTGCAGAGGGACCACACTATACTGAAATGATCTACGACTATGAAGAGAGTGATGATGACTTGGATCAAATCTACAAAATAACAACATGAGACAAGTACTGGATTAATCCAATAGTCGATGGAAGGATTTCATGGGATCGGGAAAGTTCCTGTACCTCAGATTCAAATGAAGAACATGAGCATTGGCAGAATAGGTTGCATGTAGTATCTACATTGTGCTGCAACACGATGACTAAATCATTACACTGTGTGTCATCGAAGATAAGAAATTTACCCTATTATGATGGTTTAACTGACGTAGATAAGTTTTTGGATGCTTTTGAATGGGAGATCCCTCAAGGTCATTGCTTCCAAGCACTAGATTTGGTACTGCGCGCTATGCCCGCACGATGGTGGGGTACACAGAAGAAAAACTTTGATGAATGGTGAGATTACAAGAGGATGATGATGTTGCGATTTGGTCATCCTAAAATTTTACTAACTGAAAGTACAATGGGCAAAATCATCCACAGATCATTTAGTAAACTGGACTTAAGTTTGTGGAACGGAGCCGCAACCAGAGTGGGTGCACTTTTTCATTCATACTTTGGATATAATCCCTATGAATTGGTACCTAGAAATGGAGCTTCACCATGGCACCACGGAGTGGGACATATTAAGGGAAGGATTCTTAATGACCTTCAGTTTTGAAGATGGGTTCAAAAGCATCGATGAAGCTCTGCAGGAGGTCAATGAAACAATCTTCAGAATACTGCAGGATCCTTTGGAGTTGGTGCAGCCTGATTAGAGCACCCAGATGTGCCATGCCTTGGAATGCTATAATGTGACCATTGAGGGGGAGGATGAAGATCGAAGAAATATTAATATCCCAGAGATGGAAGGCCATCGCGAAGTCGAAGGTCCGCAAATAGAGAACCTGAATATCACCGCACCATTGAAAACCAAGAAGGTAAACATTAGTACTGAAGCAGAGCCAAAATTTGCGAAGATCGAGGACTACTGGGATGATACCACAATGGATAAGGTTGCTAGGTTACTCTGCGAGTACTAGGATATTTTTCCTACCAAGTTCTCTATTGGCTTGTTGGGGCCTGACCCAGGTTCAGAAGTGATTTAGCCAGGCAAATCCTGGTACTACTGGCCCTTTTGGCAATAGTCCACGGAGCGCGGACTGAGGTCTCACCTGAAGTTGTATGGGAGGGTACTGGAACCAGGTTTCTGCACCCTGTGGATGTCTGATATGAGTGAAAGGTACACAGTTCAACCTCTATGCTTACCAAATTTCACACACTAGCAGGATCTTCGCGCAGATCCAATCGCGGTGTGATCAGTATTAATTACCCCAGTCTTCTTTAATTAGAGTTTTTTCATTAATTACTTAGAAGATTTCCATTCATAAGCATACATACAAGTGCACGCATATAAATAAACAGATATCATCAACACATAACATTCAAATACAGATCTATGGACCAAATGCACAATATGTCAAAGCAACTTATCTTTATTAATGATGTCTTCCAAGATCAATTCAACACAGACTCATCTTCTCCCTATGCACTCAGTTGCAAGGGTCTGCACACTCAACTATGGACTCTACCAGGCCTCTGCGCACTCAGCTACAGAGCCTCCACCTATCACTATGACCCAATACACTTGAGATTCAATTTTATCTTCTAACCATGCCTTCACATTTATCTATTGCTTGTCAAAACTTAGACTCCTTTCACACTTAGAGCCTCACTCTATTTATACAATTCCATGGTCCGCAAACCATGGGTAGGCCAACACACTTTACATTAAATTACATTATCTTAGGGGAGACAACCCTAGACTCTCACGCTCCGCGCCCGCATTTCATGGGGTCTTTACATTACATTTGACCAAAACTAAGGCTTCAAGCCCCAAACACATGCTATTGGGGGATCCGATACCCAATAGGCCCCCAACACAATCATCATGACTCATCTCGAGTCACTGTGTGACGATCTTGGTGCAAAGTCCATCCAGAAGGTCACACACAACTTGGGTATCCACACAACACTGTTCAGCTGTCTACTGTATCTGCTACATCCGCAGCTTTGAACCTTCATGAACAGGTCACTTTCTTGTTCAACCACAGAAAGTGCCTAAATCTATGCCAGCTTCCCTTCAATGGTAGCTGTAATTGTGAACGCTTCATCGATCCATGGTTGGATGCGTTCCTTGAGTAGGGCTTCGCTTTGGCGCGTGATGTCTAATTGGTCCTTTAGTAACCTTACCTACTGTAGCCTGGCTAGTTGTTAAGTAAGGGAAACCATCTACACGGTGCCTCAGACACTGTTATATTCCTGCTGTAGCTCACGCGACTCAGTTTATAGGTGCTGCAGATTCAGGTTCTTATGTGGGTGCGTAAGCATGGTTAGTGCTTACTCGAACATCCTGGTGCACTCTAATGTTGCCTCACCAATTCACTCCAATCCCATCTAGATAGAATGGGCATGTTTCTCTCTGACTTCTGGGGGTTTTGAGGGTTGTGCCTTCAATCATAGCTCGGCAATTTGGAGGTTTAGCTCCAACTAAACCCTTTTCATTTCCTCCCAGGCCTCGCAGACTTCGGCCTCCAATCTATGGACCTGCTCTGCTGCTGGTAGCTCTATTGGCACAACCAACTCTAGAACGCTCCTGCATGCATCCTCCATGACCTTCTCTAATCCGGTAGTGTGCGCAACCAACTCATCCCTCTAGATGCTGAGCTGGTCCATGTTGATTTTCTGCTCATGCAGGACCTGGATCGCTCGGTCATCCTGGGCGCGGAGCTCTGTGATGACCCCATCCTGCAATTGGTAAAAAATGTCATGTGGTAGGGTAGCCAAGTTCAAACCAATGCCTTTCATGCTGCTGATCGTAACCCGGTCATCCTCGCTTGCTACTACTAACGCACTTTCGGGTAAGATGAAGGTGTTACCCATACAGGCTCAGAGCATCTGTTCCACTTCAGCAGTTCCTGCTACGTCATATGGGGCCATTGTGCCTGTTTGGGGGTGTTGTACCTGTAGACCTTAAAGCTGCACACTAAGTGCCACCAACATAGTTTTCTTCTCCATCTGTAACCCTTGGAGCACGTCCACCGCAACTTCCTGAATCGTTTTGCTGATATCCAATAGATCACCTTCTATGAGTGTGATTGGGTCGATGGAGGTCTTTGTGGCTTTCTCTTTCTTCCTAGAGTCTACTTTTTATGGGTCACGTAGCCACTTGAGTTGTGTTGATGTCGTAATTGGGTCCACAGGATCCTCCTCCCCGTCTACCTCCCTGGTCTGCTCCTCTGAGGACATCTCCTGGCCTCCCTCGGCCTCTCTGGTTGGTGCAGTTGTGGTTTCTGCCATTTGTGCTGCTATTGTCGCCTCTGCCGGCTTCTGCTGTGTGGTTGCTTCTTGTTCCTTGCACTTTCTCTAAGCTAGCTGCATGAGGAAAAGCTTGGTGTCCTTCTTTCATTGCTGCGTTGCTATCTTCTCCATTTCTGCCAAGTCTGGGGTGTGCCACTCCGGGGGCCATGACTCCATCACTATGAAGATCGCATCGTCCATTGCAATGAACGTGAGCTTCACCCATGTTCGGGCTGGATCCTTGCGTGTCTAGATATACATGTTATGCATATCTGCCTTGAATTCTACCGCGCTTTTCAAATTTTTATGAACTGTAGGGGACAAGCGTGGCCTCCGGTTGATCCATGTTCATATGCTCACCTCCATGAACACCCAGAACACCTTGATCTCACGAATCCTTGTCGCATTTTTCATTGCCCAAAGCGAGGTGTACCTCGTGGCTTTAGGTAGGTCACCCTTAGTAGTGGGAAACTTGTTGTACTCCTGCAGCTCTCTTGTAACCAACAAGATGGATAAGAGAAACCACGCATAGTGGAAGGTCTTACCCTGCTCCTGGGCCTCCTTACAGTTCGTCAAGAATTCATCACAAAGGAACTGCACCTAGTTGAACTGGACCCCCTATGCACATTGCTCCACCAATGCATTCACGGTCACTGGTACTTCATCGGCACGTCATTTCCTTATTAGCTTGCTGGCCAATAGTGGGGTGGCTATGCACACCCCTTGGTCTTTAATACTTGCTATTGCGTAACCCCTCTTTCTCTTTTCTAGCTTATACTTGGCCTTCATAGCTTCTGCGAGGGCCAAGTCACTGCTTTTTCCTGCTATTGCCGCGGGGTTGTTTCCTTTGACTGGCACTCACAAAATTCGGTGAATAAGATCAACCATGATGGGAATCAGCTCCTCCAGCTAGAGATACCCATCATGCACCAGGCATAGTAGCTGCCTGATGACAAAAATGGTGATGGGCACATGGTGGTATTGGGGTATCCAACGCAGATGGAGTAACCCAGCCTTCTCCACATTGCACAACCATTTCTGCTTTATTAACTTCTCCGCGGCTAACTGTGGGAACTTCTCACTTTCCGCGAGGTCCCAATCCTCGAATTTCATAGCCGGTACTCATCCCGCGAGGTCTAGAGTGCACTCTTCCTGGCCTCCAGGTCCTTTAGTACTTGGCTTTCCCCTTCCACAGGGGGATGTAAGGAAGTAACTTTGTCGCATAATGCTTTTGGGAGACATCCTCCACCTCATCATCTTGCACCTCAATTTGGGTGATCAGGGCCTACAAGTCTTCCTCTTCCTCTACTGTTTTAATGGTGATGACTTTTCCCTTCTCCACCATTGAGAATTTGCCAACCCATGGGTGTCTTGGGGATACAGGGACTGGCCCCATTGTTTTCTTATCTTTTTGTGACCATGGCTTGCGTGGTGATTTTGGAACTTCAGGCGTAGTTGCCGCCTCTCCCGGCTCCTCATGGGTCATATGGGGCTCCGAGGTAACTTCGGAAAATCACACTCTTGTTCTAGCAGCTGACATTGTGTCTTCAATTGAGGATGGTAAGAGTACGCGGCGCTCAATGCTTTGTACTTGCTCAATTCTCAAACAACCAAGTGTTTCCTTAGAGCTGGCCTTGGGGTTTTTGTAGCATCATCTGAATTTAAATAAAACCCTTTCCCCCACTTCTGCATCATTAATGCCTTCTTGGCGGTAGATCATCCCAAATCTCGTTCTTAATTCGTGTCTTAATTGCCCGCCAGTCACTCCTTTTTTCCTTAAATTGGACCTCTTGTCATGAACAGTGACACCAATGGTCACTTCCCAGCCTACTCGTGCAACAGCGCAACCCCTTATGCATGGCCATGACCCCTGTGACGTCCCAACCCTACATGTAACCTCTGTCACGTGCATCTCCCATATAGACTCTTTTATAGTCCCACACTCTCTTTCAACTACTTGGAGCGCTGACACTGTGCTTCCTACGGATAGTCAAGTGGTCCCACCACTGATGTGAGGCTCCAAGTTACCTACCAACCCATTCCGTGAGAACCCCTCAATTACCCTCGCGTTCGTCAGTGCGTCACGTTCTTCCTTGTGTGGTGCACTACCCTATTTACCTTGTCTAGTAAGGTGTGGTCGCAGCCATGGTAGCAGGACCACAAATTCTTCTAATATAGTAGTATGGCTGGCCATACCTTGTTGCATCATGCTTAGTTTCTCGGTGTAGCATGTTTGGGCGACTTTGGTTTCTCGTTTGTTGATTTCTTCATCCAATATCATGCTTTTCTTTCTGAGTTGTACCCAATCTTCTTCGAGTTCATGAAGTTTCAAGTTCCCTCGTTGAATGGCTTCTTGTAACTGCATAATCTCTTTACCCGGGTCCTCGCGTATTTTCCCAACTGTGGGAGCTATTGTATGGGGATTCTTTTTTTCTCTTTTGGTTTCGTCTTTTCTCGTCGGTGTTGGGGTCATTTCCATGTTCTGGTTTTTCCTTATGGCCCTATAGGCCCATCGAACCGCTGGTACACGTAGGTCCCAGTCAATTCGTATCGCCTGGTGAACTCTATTCATGATTCCACATAGCTTTCTAAATGCTCCATCATGGAATATTGATGGTGTTCGTCACCGCGTTTGGTTCTAATTTTCAATCCTTAGTCTGGGATGTGATTTCTCAGCACATGTCTACACCCATCGACATAGGTGGGCGCATAAGCTGCTTCGTCCTGGCTTCCCAGCTCTTGTCTAATGCTGGGGGCTTCCAAACCACAAGCACATCCATATTCTACATTGCACCAGTTCGCAATGGTCTTCTGATGTGTACACCACCATTGTGCAGGGGTTACGCACAACACCCATTCCATCGCACCGTACCACTGCTATTCTGGTACTGCACTTTCAAATTTGTCCAGGAATTCATACACCATTGACACAGCATCATAGGTTGGCAGTTCCCTTGCCTCTGTTGTCATGCAACACAATGATCTAATCATCATGTTACAATTTAGTGTTGTCACTTCGTGCAGCCGGTTCTATGAGCGTTCTACTTCTTCATCTGAATCCGAAGTACAGGAACTATCGCGCTCCCAGGAGGTTCTCCCATCTGTGCTCGAGTTCACCCTCTCTTGGTCTCGCGCAATTATCTGGTAAATACAATCCAACTCATTGTCGCTTTCATCGTCGCACATAGGTTCGGTGCAGTATGCTCCTTCGGCTGGGTCCAGCAGAACTACTACGCATAGGGAATTTTTCTCGAATATCATCTTCTGCTTCTTCAAGTTGACGACTCCATTCATATCAGTGGCCCAGTCTATTCCTAGCAATGCAAGATAAGGATTGTTGTCATCAACAATCTCTATTACTTCAAAGTCCATTTGTGTGCTGCGCCTTTGATATTAACTGTTACCCCTCGCAACATCCCCATGGGAAAAATCTTCTGTTGGTTCACCATTTGCAATTGAATAAGGGACCACTGTAACTACGGGCTCGCCCATGCATTCCCATGTCTGTTTCGGTAATACATTCACATCCGAACCTAGGTCTAGGATTACCTGATCCATTTCATACTCACCAATTTGCGCCATCAATCTCATTTCCCTCCCAGTGTGCAATGCATGCTTTCCCAGTTTCTAGACTACACATGGTTCCCTTGACCCTACGCACATAGTGATCAACTCTTGTAGTCCCTTAACTTCCTTATTGTCGCACAACAGTTTCATGCATGTCTCCAAAGAGGTAGTAAGCATAGAAGGATCCATCCCTGGCTCTGGTTGATCCTTACTGTTGGTTACCTATATCAATAGGTTTCATATTTTATGATTGGTTATAGAAGGCCCAAATATGCTCTACTTTGATGATGCAAAGATCCCATATTTCCATAAGGAGACAAGATGTGTCTATATCTTGATAAGGACTCAATTTTGATGGATGGTCCAACAGCCTAATCTGGATCATGCCATGTTTAAATTTCCTGTTGTAGAATAGAGAAAGAGGTCTGTCCAAACTGTTTAATCTTGGCAGACAAGTAGTTCAGGTAGAGAAGAAAGGTTCCCAACAGTTTAATCTGGGACCTTGGAAGAAATAAGGGTAGAATTTGATAGAAAATCAAAGGGGAAAAAGCCAGAAAAAGAAAAGGCACACAAAGGGTTTGCAAGTCCAAGTGCACCTTCCAAGAAGAAACAAAAATGCTAGGCAAAGTAGCTGGGTAGGTAGATGGGGTTGCAGAAGTGATATTCAGTTCAAAATTTGACTTTGATGGTCAAAATGAGAGAAACAAAACAAAAAGCATGTCTAACCTCCCTTCCTTCCCTTTTCCCATTTATTACTAACATCCCCCTATCGGTTAAAATGTAGGGAAAGATTTATGGTTTCATGGAGGTTCTTCACCCTTTAAAAGCCACATTTCTTGAGCAAAAATCTTTTCATTTTGATCTACTCTTTAAACTAAGTTGTTTCCAAGAAAAATTAGTAACACCACTCTTTATTCACCATCCCCCTCCATATTAACCTCTAATTCTACTATGTAACTCCCCTATCTTACCTTTTCCCCTACTAGTATTAACACCATGGTGTATAAACCCCAAAGTTTATATAAATATCCTTCCCCTTGGCATTATAGCCATATGGTCTGTTTAAAAGGGAATCAAAATGACACCTGGTCACTTTGATTAACCTCCATTTCATCTCTCTCCCTATTCCAAGTCAATTCACTCCTTAAACCTTCATCTACAAAGAAAAAACCTATAAAAACCCCTCCTACCCATAACCCCTTTTGAAATTTTGAAAAAACCCGAAAAACCCATAAAAACCCACTATCCTAAGGTTGCCGCCCGAAATATTTTAATGCATATTTTAATCGGCCGGCGGGTCCCTCCCCAACTTGCACGACCCGTCGGAGGCCCCGCCAGCCGTCCGATCTCCACCGCCCAGATCTTACGGTGGGCGGTCAATCTCACTCCCCGACCTGCTGACCTTTAGCGTCCGGGGAAAGTGGTTTTGGGCCCCGTGCAGGGACGCGTGGCGGGCGGTGGGGTTGTTCGGAGCCCCCCTCCCCGTTACTGCCTTTTCCCAAAGGTGGTGCGGGGAACCCGCTTACCGCCATCCCTGTTACCGCCCTCCCTCCTACGTCACGCGCACGTCATCCTGACGTCACCTAACCTTTGCCCGCCCCCGCGTCCCGTGGCCCTCCACGCAGCCCTGCCACCGCATCGACCCGCCACCATGTCCTGCTACCCTGGCTCACACCTCAGCGCCACGTCACTTCCGTACCTGGGCCCCACCATGACGTCATGCTGATGTCATCGGCGGAAAAGCGCCAAATGCGCACTTTTTCCAAAATTCAACGTTATAAACGACCAAATGAGCCATTTTAAGTCATTTTCATGCGTAAAAGAAGGAGCCGTTGTCAACCAGCTGCCGTGAAATTTGTCCTCCAGCCAACAAATTCAAGATTTCAAACCGTTGCAATTCCACAATTCGACGGCATTAAGCCTTCACAGCCCGGCTCGCAAGCGTCCAAGCTAGTTTTTCCAGGTATTTAGCCAGTTTCCTACTTCGCCCATGCATTTCAATTCTCTGTAAAAAGTTCACCATTAAAGACTGCTAAACTCCTGAATTCAGCTCTGCCTGTTACCCAAAGTAAACCCAAGTAACCTGCACCACCCCTAAACCCCAATTCGACAGAGGAGTGCTCGTTCCACGGGCTAAAAACCCCAAGATTGCCCCGGACGTGCTCGGCATTGTTCCCTTTTACCAAGTACAGGCCACCTGCATTCATACCAGATAAACCTCACTGTCTCTGCAGCCTGTCATTAGCAACTCACATCCCTGTGAATTTCGCAGCAAACTACAAAAGCCAGCTTGCATTTTCCACTAAAAAAGGACACCAGACTGTGTTTACAGTTGACCTGCTGCTAAAAGTCTTTAAGGACTTGTCAAACCATTACCTCTACCTGTACAGATTAGCTTATATCATGTCATCTCCTGCAACCTCATCCATCAGTGTAGCCTCACAAAGTCAAACAAATAAGGAGCTGGAGGCCTTGCCATCAGTTGACAAGGATGGTCTCATTGGAGACTTTGAAGGAAACAGGGACTTCTTGCAGACCTTCAGTCGACTGAGGGAAGACTATAAGGATGGGCATGGTACACATGGGATTTGGGAGTCAAACCTACCCTATTATTGTCTCCCAGCTGTGAATGTTTTCCCCGAAATCATTCACCTCTGTGCTGAACACTATGATGCCCTGCACAAAGCTGTCAGCACCCCATCAGGGAGGATCCTCTTTTACATAAATGTTGAGTCCATAAACAAGATGTTACAGTTTGATCAGACAGAGTTGCTGATCCCATTCTCCATGAATTATTTGCTGGAAGCTGGTGACAAGATGACCAGTGAAGAGCTACAAAAGGTCATCGGGACCTTCATGAGACCTGAGTGCCAGACTACAGAGCCACCTCCTTATCTGAATGAACATTTCAATGATGTAGGCAGGCTGTTACTAGACACGATAGCCTATGTGTTGGGATACCAAAACAGTGAGCATGTGGATAGAGCCATGCTAGTGTTGCTGTCTGTTTATAGCCCATACCAACCCCCTGCCCGAAAGTACAACTTTGCTAAGTTCATAGCCAATAAAATTCATGATCAGTTGACCAAAGTGGACAGACAGGGGGTCTTCAGATACCTAGCTTATATCTACCATATGTTCATGTTTTATCATTCTGAAGCCTTCCCATGCTACATCAGAAGGCTGGATCATACAGGGGAGAGAAGATCTGTTATCTTCTAAACCTCAGTTTATCACAAGGTCACAAATTCACCATATACCTACTGTGAATTTGTTGACCAATTTGTCTACCCAATCTCTTGCATGTTGATGAAGTCCCCTCCTCCCAGGATATCTAATGAGATAAAGAAAGCTCTGCAGCTTTCTAAGAATAATAAAATAGGTGACTGGTACCTATATGAACACCATATTGTATTCAGGGTCTATGGATGTGAGCTCTGTCCATACAGGCTCCCCAAATACATACCTATGAGGTTGTTTGCCTTGGAGTATTACAAGCAATTAATTCAGTCAGACCTCACCCACTTCCACAGCTCCAAGAAAAAGGCCCACCTTAATTTCAAAAATGAAATGGGCCCATTCATCATGAACAAGAAGGAAGGATGGGAAGTTGCAGACTTGATCCTTAAGGACAATTACAAGCTGTCCTATATTTTTCGATGGGTCCCTTATGACCCTCAGGGTGTCATCTCTGCTAGAAGAAATAAGTATAGCCTCCTAGCTATTAAGCATTGCCAATACCCACACATAGAAAAATATGCCAACTTACAAGAATGGCAGCCAGACTCTCTAGTTGAGAGCCTAACTGAGGAAGAAAGAATGCTTAAAAATGTCAAAGAGCTTGAGAAGACAATTGACCTGGATTATGTGCAACAGGTACCCTTCAGACTACCTTACTCAGTGGGACAAGGGACCTCAGTTACAAGGACTGCACCACAGGCACCTGCTACCACAACAGCAGCAATGGACAAAGGCAAAGGCATAATGGGTGCAGAGGATCAGCCAGGAAAGGGACAGACTGAGCAACAAACAGGGCAACAGACTGAGAAACAAACAGGGCAACAGACTGAGCAACAAACAGAGCACCAAACTGAGAAGGAAACAGGGCAGCAGACAGAACAGAAAACAGAGCAGGAAACAAGCCAGCAACCAGAACAAGCTGTTGAGCCACAGAATGGGCTGCCAGAAACTCCTGCAACACAAACACCACCACCTCAAACTCAGCAGTTAACTGTCCCAGTTCTGCAGACCCCAGCACATGAAGAAAGGGCAGTAAAAAGACAAAGAGAAGAGTCCACTCCTCTCAGTGGATCCTCCGACCAGCCAGAAGCCAAAAGGCAAAGGGAAGACTATCCAGAGGTGGAAGACATTACTGAAGATGTCTTGAACATTACAGCAAAGGACAGGGAGAGCAGCCAACACACAGGGACAAGCTCCTTTCAGCAGGAGCAAACTTTACAGGTTAGCTTGGAGGTGGCCTCTCAATCACAACAAAGCAAGAAGCCAAAGAGCACCAAGGCTTCCTTTAAACAAATAAAGGCTCAAAATGAGCTATTGAGGGCTGAGGTGTTTAAACAGTTCATAGATGCTACACTAGCCATGCAAGAGAGATTGATATCTATTTATGACATCCAAGAAGAGAAAATAATATTCAGTCACTTTAAGCCCAAGGGGCCGCAGCCTAAGACAACTGCAGATTTCATAAAAACAAGGGTGGAGGTCCTGGCTAAAGATATACATCCCATGGACCAGATTGAACTCCACAACCAGGCTAGGGAGATGGTCTATGCCACCTTAGTAGAAAAGGCCACATTGGCCCATGAGCTGAAAGAGTCTTTGAAAAACACCAATACTCAACTAGACATTGAGAGGATGTCCTCCAAAGCCAAGGACAATAGAATAAAATCTCTTGAAGATATCATTGTTGATTTAGGGCATGATCCTAATGATCCGACAGGTGTTAAGGCCCTCATAAAGAAGAAAGATGATGATCTCAATGCATTAAGAAAGAGATTGAATCTGCAGCCCACCGAGCACCCTCAAACAGCTGAGCTTCAAAAACAAAAACAGGCTGAGGACCAGCTAGACCTCTTACTGCAGCAAGATCAAAGGATCCGGGAATTGGAGAAAGAACTGGAAGGAGCAATACAAGACAAACAGGGAGAATCTGCTTCCCAAGCTCCTCCAACTACTTCCACAACAGCAGCAACATCAGAGGCAACAGTGGCCCCCACAACAGAAGCAGCAGGTACATCAGCAACCCAAAAGGACAATCCAAGTATAGAGGACCTGACCAAGGCTGTCAAAAAGATGGAACTCCAGGCCGATGAAATAAAGAAAACCAAGGAGAAGTTGGTAGAGCTGGAGTCCAAATATGAAAAGTCCAAGATAATGGTGGCTGAGCAGGCAGAGAAATAAAGGCCCCCAAGGACAAGATAAAGGCCCTAGAAAAAGAATTGAATCTGGAAACAGCCATGGCCGAAATAAAAAGGATCTTATGGGCCAAAATAAGAAAATCCATCACACAGCAATGGAAATCAATAAAAACAATACATCAGCAGATGGAATTGCTAGGCCAAGCACACATAGAAATCAATAAGGCCAAAACACTACTGGGAAACAGACCAGATCAGGCCAGTAGAATGGTAGACTTCCTAAACAGGCATGAGCAGGAGGAACTGGCAGCCATGGGTATTCCCAACAGAACAGAATCTGTTCTCCTTGCTAAGAAAGTGCTCACTCTCAGAAGTTATGTACAGGCAGTGGAGAGGAAGTGCTATGAGATCACAGCAGATGTGGAGGAATTTAAGGTCAAGATGGCAGAACTGCAAGCAAAAGGCTTGCCCAGCCTCTTAACTAGTGCAGGAAAATTGGTCTCCCAGGAGCAGTTTGCCAACAGAATGGTAACATACATTGAGAATCAGATTACTGCATCTAGCAGTACATCTGAACAGACAGGGCCGCCCTCAGGACAGAGTTTATATGATAATTTGGGAGGCTTATTCTTTATTGAAAATGAAGTGAACCACCTTTTTGAGACTCCTCCTAATTTCTTCAAATATACAGAGGCTGATGAGACCTTAGTAAAGATTAGGAGGCATCAGATGCCTAAGGAAGACTAGTGGCAATCAATGCTTCAAATTCTGCCACGGTAGCTCTAGCTGTCCACTCACTGCCAGCTCCAGGTCAAACACAGGACAAACAGCAGGATAAAGTAAGTATTAAAAGTAGCTGAGTGCTGACTCAGCATGTAAACTATGACGGCTAGCCACAAGATAAAGAAATGCGCAAATCTTGGCAGTGTACCCTTAGCCAACTCCAAGAGCCACCAAGTCAACAGTCTCTGACCATTTACTGACAGCTAAGAGACTAAAAGTAATTACAGCATTCACTCTCTCAGCAGCTACACTCCAGCAGTTGGTTGAACATTTATGGAGCATTTACTCTCCATTCAGATATTTTCTTATGTAAATTTTGTATATATACTCCCCTTAGTAACGCATAAGGGGTTGGGAATTTCTACTCTGAGGCATGTATACTTCTGTAATTTCAGAAAGTTTAATACAAAGAGCAGTTTCAGCTCTGTGATTTCCTGGAACTCTGGTGTCTTGTTGATGATCTTAGTGCTGTTGCAGAATCCCTGTGTTGTCTGATGGAATGATATGTTTCTTTAAACTCTGTTCTGTTTCTCTATGTTATTACATTTTCATGTTTCTTTCATATCTGGCAATAAAAGAAAAGGAATAGTTCAGGATATGTGTCTTCGCACCCTGTGCTCAATCTTATATTGCTGTAAATGTTTTCTTCAGGATTAAAATAAACATGAATTCTTAAATGCTCATGTTATATTTAGTTCCATGTTGTGAATGTTATCTAGAAATTCTTAAATGCTTCCAGGTAACAATTTGCTTTCTTTTCATCTCAGTTTATAGAAAGATTCTTAATTGCCTTTCTTATACTGAACATATCGTACCCAACCTCAATATCAAATCATTATTCCTTAGAAAATTATCTTGCTCTGCAGCCTTCATTTACAAGTATCAACACAGCACACCAAACCAAAGGACCACCGACTCCATTGCCCAATGTCATGCAAGAATCTGGTAAGAGCATACACTTTGACTGAACCTTTCCCAACCAACAATTAAACCAAAATTGAGCTTCACATCTAGCCTAAAATACCATCAGAACAGAGACAAATCTTAAAGAGAGAGCCCTCTCTGATTACAGCTTGGCTAGAAGCTGCAATCAAAAGATTGGTTAGTGGTTACCCCGGCTGTATTCCCTTAGAGTCAAAGGGAACAACCTGGGTGTTAACATAATTGGCGACTCCAATGGGGACTTCAGGATCTAGAGATGACTGTATATCTACCAGGAATTACACTCAAAATCTGAACATCAGTCAAGAAACCTCTGAACTACTTTCATACAAATATTTGCAGCCTTAAGGTAGAGATGACTCAGATATCCATTATACTCAGTTACAGATACACAGAACCTTTCAAACTCCTATTCAGTCCTTGCTATACAAATCTTTCAAAAAACTTAGAAGGACTAGCTCAGAAGCTGGCTCCCAAGAAGAGTCTTCGGTACACTAGGGCTAATCCTGATCCCAACCCTCCCACTGTCTTTGAAAATCCTAATACAATCCCCAAACTAATTAAAAACCAACAAAAAATAGATAATCTTGCTGGCCTTAGTCCAGAGGCAGTTCACCCTAACCCCATCTCCACTCCAATCAAAGTACTTTTCCGTTCCACACCTAATTCCCCCAGTTCCTCATCCACATCTGAAAGCACACCACCCACATCCTCTTCTCCCACACATATCCCCTTGACCAGCATTCTAAATCCTGCTATATCTGTTACCCCTGTGGTACCTATCGTTCCTCTTGTCCCAGTTGTCCTAGTCAATCCCCAAAACCTTGCAAATATGGCTAACAGATATGCACCTCTCCAATTACCTGCTAATCCTGCAGCTCTACCTCAAGACTACCAATCCAAAATCTCATATTTTGACTCCACTGGACCTTTCATGGCCATTCAGCATGCCAGAAGGATGCAAGATCACTTTGAAAACTATGAGATAGATGATGATACTGTCAGGATGAGAATATTTGTACAGAGCTTAACAGGTGATGTTCGAACTTGGTTCAGGTCACTGGCTGTAAACAACATCACAACACCTGATGAGCTTTACCATGCCTTCACTAATAGATGGGAGAAAAAGAAAGATTCCCTACACATACTTGGTGAATATGACACAATCAAGAGAGGTCCCCAAGAGACAGTTTTGGAATACTGTGCCAGGTTCAATAATGTATACAATGCAATACCCCAAAACTTAAGACCTCCTCCTGATTTAGCCTTATACAAATTTCCTGACGGATTCGATCCCGAAATGGCATATCAGTTAAAGGAAAGGGCCCCTAAAACCCTTGAAGATGCACAAAAGTTTGCTGTATCAGTAGAGGCAAACCTGATTGCTAAAAGGAACAAGGCAAGATTGGAAAAAAGAGTTGCCTTTAAAGAGGAACCCTCAGCCTTTGACCAAAAATTAGATGCAATAATTTCTGGTATGAAAAGGTTGGGTGACAGGGTAGAATCTGTGGAAAGAAAGTCTTCATGGGAGGCACCACCAAATAACTCTAACAGAAATCCAAACTTTAGAAGGAACCAAAATCCTAGTGGGGGCAAAGCCAACAATGATTCAGAAATAAGACCTCCATTTCAAGAAAACTATGCTGAAACATCCACAGCAGAGGAGCAAGCAGATGATACCCATATCCACCTAATGGGTCTTGATAATGAGGACCATGTCTTCCTAAGTCAAGAAGATCATGAAGAAGAAGACACTAAACAGTTCCAAACAAAGTCAGGCAAATCATTTGACTTCAAACAAGGCTATGACACCGCTGTCTATGAAGTCCATAAACAGTACAAACTAAGAAGTAGGACTGTAAACATAACACAACCTGAAAAAACCAAGGATAGACAGCAGCCCAAATATGCTGTAATAGCAGAACCAAAGAATGCAATTGATTCACTCACAAAGGAAGTGACTATTGAAGAAGTTACTGAACATACACAAAACACACCAGCTACACCATCTGTACACCCCAATCCAAGTAAAAGGCCTCAAGAGGTGAATGAAAAACATAAGTCCCAAGATCAAGAAAAGACTTTGCCAAATAAAGAAAAGGTGGTCATCCACAACGCTAAGATTCAATCTGAAAAACCTTTTGACTTAGAAGCTGAAATTGGCAAACTGAAGATATCCATTCCTCTTGCAGAGCTAGCCAAACATGACATCTATAAACAACAAATTGAGAAGTCCCTCCAACTCACTCAAAGCAAAGACAATGTAAATGTGTTGGATGACACCCCTGAATTACTGTTTGGTCCAGAGGTTAATGGAAAAACAACAGATACAGGAATATTACCATTTTATGTCAGCTTGCATATCCATGACAAGATATTACACAATGCAATGTTTGACTCAGGTGCCTCTCATAACCTAATGCCAAAATCTGTCATGGAAAGATTGAACCTAGATATTACTCGGCCATATAAGGACCTGTTTTCATTTGATTCCAGCCAGGTTAAATGTCTAGGCTTGATAAAAGATTTGTGTGTATCCCTGGTCCAATACCCAAACAAAACAATCTTGATGGATGTTGTTGTTGCTGATATCCCCCCCAAGTATGGGATGTTACTGACAAGATCATGGGGAGCTAAACTTCAAGGGTCCCTTCAATTGGACATGTCTTATGCTACCATTACAGTCTTTGGTCAACCCAAGAGATTGTATAGAGAGTCTCTAATGAAATACATGGTCAGCACGGCAGAGAAGCCTCAAAACTTCCCCATATATGCTGTACATTCTGATATTGACTCATATATCCTTTTCAATGACAATACAGATCATACAAACGGTGAAGAAACTCAGATAATCAAAACAGATCAGCAGACTAATGAAGGGAATCCTGACATAGAAACTTTGTTTAAAGTAAAAGAAGAGAATGTGCTAGAGGACAAATCATATGATGATGAAAACCATACACTCAAAGAAGATCAGGACCTCAGTAAACAAACAATAGCCCTAGAAACAAAATTGATCCCATCAAATCAAAAGATTGTTTTAAAACCAAAACTAGGAGAAGAAACTAAACTTCAACTCATAAATCTAGATCACAGAAATATTATTCAGCATCCCCTAGCACAAGAGACCTTATGGTTCCTGGAATTTGATGGATCAGTGAACAAACTAGGGGCAGGAGCTGGAGTTTGGGTACATAATAAACAGAACAGCCATGCAGAAGGCAGAGCTTATAGACTAAACTTCAAATGCACCAACAACATGGCTGAATATGAGGCTCTCCTACTAGGCCTCAAGTTGGTACTATCCCTAAAAGCCATAAGAATATCAATCCTAGGGGATTCAAACTTAGTTATCCAACAAGTGAGGGGCAATTTTGTCACTAATGATAAAAGACTCAGATCTTATAGGGCTGCTACCACTGAGCTACTAGAGTCTTTCACTGAGTTCCAGATTACCAAAATTCCTAGGGCTCAAAACCTTCATGCTCATAGTCTAGCAACATTTGCAAGTACTTGAAAACTCCCTTTTGAGCCTCATTACTGTTTTACAGCTGAAGTAAAATACAGGCCTTCTGTCCCAAATAATGTAAAGGACTGGCAGGTGTTTGATAATGACACACAAATAAACAGTTTTCTTACCCTACAAGAAGAGTTTTCAGGTCTAAACATAGACACTGAGACAACAAGTCAATCACAATTATTTTTTCAAAAGAGTACCCACCCAATGTCACCTATAACAGCAAAACAACTGCTAAACCCAACAATTTTCAACATGGACAACATTCAGCAAATTCAAGCAATCAATGGTGAAGAAGTGGCCAATATTGAAACTGAAATCATAGAGCTGAAAGACAATTTTTTACCCACAGGCCTGACTCCATTAGAGGACATTTTTGACTCAAATGATATTTCCAGAAAACCAAAAATGCAGCCAATAAATGCAGCCATTGAAGAATGCAACATTGGTACCTCTGACAAGCCGAAAATAATTAAATTGTCTGCTTCTTTAGCTCCTGACCAAAAGCCCAAATACATTGACCTTTTTAAGGAGTTTCAAGATGTGTTTGCATGGAGTTATGAGGACCTGAAATCCTATGACACCTCTGTTATCCAACATACTCTCCCTCTCAAGCCTGATCAAAAGCCCTTTAAACAAAAACTGAGAAGAATCAATCCAATGCTTCTCCCAGCAATGGAACAAGAGGTACGAAAAATGTTCAAAGCAGGCATCATAGCACCAATCAGATTCTCTGAGTGGATCTCCAACTTAGTCCCTACAAGAAAGAAAACTGGGGAAATAAGGCTGTGTGTGGACCTAAGAAATCTGAACCAAGTGTCCCTCAAAGAAAACTACCCCTTACCCAAGATGGATCACATTCTCCAGAGAGTGGTAGGGGCCTCAAGGATTTCCTTGCTTGATGGCTTCTCAGGTTTCAACCAGATCTTAGTCCATCCTGATGATCAGGACAAAACTGCATTTACAACCCCATGGGGAACCTTCAAATATGTAAAAATGCCTTTTGGATTAAAAAATGCAGGGGCAACATTTCAAAGAGCCATGGATATCACTTTTTCCAAAGAGATTCATGACTTTTTAGTCATCTACTTGGATGACCTTACACCATTCTCAAAATCAGACCAAGAACATATAAAGCATTTGAGACAGATCCTTCTAAAATGCAGAAAATTTGGAATCTCCTTGAATCCCAAAAAATCCCTGTTTGGCTTAGAGGAAGGTAAACTATTGGGCCACATCATTTCTAAAGATGGCATTAGAATAGATCCAGATAGGATACAAGCTATCCTACAAATGCCCCACCCAAGAAATGTCAAAGAACTACAAGGATTCTTTGGAAAAATCAATTTCTTGAGGAGGTTCATCCCAAACTTAGCAGAACTAATCAGACTATTAAATAACATGCTGAAGAAAGATTCAAAGGTCAAATGGACTGTTGAAGCCAATCAGGCCTTTGAAGGTATAAAACTGGCCCTTACTCAAACCCCAGTGTTGACTAATCCTCAGTTTGACAGAGTATTTATCATTTTCTCTTTTGCCTCCCAGCATACCATTGCCGCTGTCTTGTTACAAAAAGATGATCAAGGAAATGAAAAACCAATAGCTTTCTTTAGCAAAGCTCTTAGAGATGCACCTTTAAAGTATCAAATTATGGAAAAACAGGCATATGCTTTGGTTAAAGCCATTAAGGACTTTAGGATTTACATCCTTTATTCACGTGTTATAGCCTATGTACCTAGTCCTATTGTCAAAGATATACTCACTCAAGAAAACTTGGAGGGTAGAAGAGGAAAGTGGATTGCAAATATTCTGGAGTTTGACATAGAAATAAAGCCTACAAAACTAATAAAAGGGCAGGGCTTAGCCAAGTTAATGTCTGAAACAAATTTCCAAGCCCTGGACATTAACCAACTGGACAGTGAACAGGAGCTGGCGACTC
>APFE030028374.1:0-11418 GCA_000404065.3 Pinus taeda
TCAATGTGCGCATGCGATTGTTTTTTTAATTCTGCAAATTGATGATCAATGGTAGAGGAGGTTATGTATTATGCATGCGTTCCACAAATAGTGTATAATTAGGATAATCTCTGTGAATAAGTGTTATATTATTTAAAAATTTCTACAAAACATTCTCTCCATTGTTCGGATCAAAGTATCCATCTTGACATCTAAGGTAGATGGTTCTTCCTTAATGTTCACTCTCTTCTCAGACCTCATTCTTGCTCTCTTGGTCAGCAAGTTTTCTTCTACACTCACAACGTTCTTTTGCATGTCTTCTAGTGTGGTGGACCACGTTCCCGTAACTGATATGCCATATCAACATCGAAACCATCTGGAAACTTGAGCAAAGCTAACCCCTCTGGTGGTTTAATGTTGGCCGGAATAGCATTATATACTGCATTAAACCTCACACAATAATCTTGCACACTTTCAACGACATTCCTTTTGATATTTTCATACTCAGACAAAATTTAAAGTGGATTCTTCTTTACCTCCCACCGATCTAGGAATTGCCTATGGAGGACTGGTAAAGTGGTGATAGATGCTGTGGGTAAAGCTCTGAACCATTTTCTAACTTCACCTACAAAACTTTGTACAAACAATCTCATAGTCACATCTTCTATCTCTACTTCATGGAGATCAAAGAAGTCATTCATTTTATCAACATGTTGCTGAGCTATAATGTTTTGAGTGGCATCAAAGAAATTTATTTTACTTTGGTAATCAGTGGGCATAACACCAAAATTCTGAGGTAAAATAAGGGGTGCATACTAAACATTCATAACTCGAGGTGGATTTAAAACAATGATTGGACTACTAGAAGTTCATGGAGTAGTTCATGGAGAACTGGGAGTAATGGGTGTTTGATCAAATATGATAGGTTGAAGGGGAAGTGTAGGTATAAATGGAGGTTTGGAATGAACTTCAGAGGTCGAAGGGAATAATGATGAACTGAGGGTAGTGGACACTGGTTTAGATAGCTCAGGGATCTTACTAGTAGTAAGGGATGATTGAGGGGAATTTAGGATATACTCATCAATTTACCGATAATCTTTTTGAACTTCGAGATCTGCAATAAACTCTGGCTCTAGAACTATGTCATCAAGTGCACTTTTAGACTTGGTTCTATATAGGGAAAGGTCAAACAATAGATCAAAGGGGAGATATTCTAAGAACAACCACTCATTAGGGAAGGAATCTACTTTTATCGAAGGTGTTAGAATGACTGAAATTTCTTGTCTTTTGAGTCTTCTTGAAATCAAGTTAGGATTATCCACTATTGGGGTGAGATTTGGATCTAGATTATCCCTAATGTACTTTCTCAAAGCCAGTGTGCTCAAATTTCAAAGTTTTGTATATCGATTTACAACTTTCCAATTTCAGCCTAGTAAATTCTAAAACTCATCATCCAAAAGTTTAAGAATTTAAATGAAAGATATTACTAGGGCGATTAGTCTTTCACTTCCCCAATGGAGTCGCCATTATCTTATCACCTAGAATGAACCTCAGGTTGAAGGAAGGCAATGCCAGGGTAACCACAAACCACGCTGAGCCAAGTAGCTAGCCCTACTAGGCCGGGAGAGGGCTCTCTCCGTAAGGATCTCAGTCAAGATGACTGGATCAGGTAAAGGATATTAGGCTAGGTATAGTAGCATGAAGTTTTGATTGGATTTTGAAGGGGTTTTGTCGGATCAGGAGGAGCTGGGCAGTTTAGGTCTGGGAAATTAGCTCAGAATTACAGGATGTTCAATGGGGCAAGGTATGCATAGGATTTAGCACTCTAAGGCTTGATGGGCTGAGATGTTTGAGACTGGTGAGAAGCTAAGAAGGGCATGTGAAAACCATGGATCCTTCCTGGACTGCAAAAAACATGGAATGGTGAATGGTTTCCCAAGGCAGAAAACTGATGCAATGAATTCTACCTATCAAACTTGAAAGAATTCAACTAGAAGCAATGAAATGATTAATGGCATGCATAAAACATGTAAACATATAATCACATAAGTAGAAACTATACTAAAACTCCATACCATAGGGATCCCATTAAAATATATGCAATTCTTATTAATCTCCTACCAAACCGCTTACAAAAGGTGTACAATCAAGGTCTGAGCATCCAACTGAGTCCAACCGTCAAAAAAGAGAAAGAAGAAGAAGATATAGACAAGTATTCAACCTTCTCCCATCCTCAGGGGTCGAATCCCTAAGATGAGGAGCTAATCTAATTGATACTGAACAAGAAACATGAATATAGGCATCATTAACAACTTGCCTCTAAAAGTGAAAAACTGATTCATTTGAGCTCAAAATAAATCCTAAAGCAATGAATCTACCATCTATCACTATTTTTATATCATAATTACATGCCAATTCATCATTTACAATGGTAAATCCTCCACCATGAGAGAGGATCCATGATTACAGTAAAAAACTGGTAAAATAGCAACCCTGAGCAAAACTGCCAAAAGCCCAACGCCACTTTCAAGTCCATTTTGGAGACCTTTCCACCATCTAAATTGACCCCATAATAGCTCATTGGAGAGATCATGAAGTATAATTTCCAAAACACCTATAATTTATGCATTTGAAGCTCATTTGACCCCTCAAAACTCTATTCTCCCAAGACTGCTTTTGTGTGTCCAAAAAGTGGCAGAAATGTCATTTTTAGAGTGTTTTGTGACCTTCTGGTGGATTAGTTCTGCCCCAAAAAATTTGAAACTTGCTAGGGTGCATGTCCTCATTGCTCAGAATCCAAAAATTCAAACAATTTCTTCATTGGGTGCCCCTAGGAAAAGCGTAGCGCCACTTCTAGGCAGTTTTCCTGTGTATTGAAATCCAAAATTTGCAAAGGACAAAATTTTCTCCAAATTTTCTCAAAATTGGTGAGAAGTACCATCATCATGTGATCTGATGAGCCAAGGAATATTCAGCCAACATCCTAAGTCTATCCTCCTCTTTCTTGCCTTTCAAGGCCCGCCTTATCCTAGCTTTCATCTTCTTGAACCTCCTGTTGCAAATCTTGTTTCGGGTTCTGTAATGATAGGCCATGTGTCTGATCATCTGATTGTCTCTGTTGGCCTTTGGTAGTAGCTTCTCAAGGTGTAGGTTGACTCTCTCAAGCTAGGTATCCCTATCATCTTCAATCTCCTGCTCAATAGGAGTCAAAGTGACTTGTGTCTCTTTGCCAAATTCTCTTTTTACCTTGGGCATTTCCAGCTCCACGAGGACTTGTTTGTCACTCAACTACTTGTTTTCTTGCTCTAAGTATGTGATGACATACTTATCCCTCTATAAATTATCCATCAGAGCCTGTACTTGAGCCTCTCGTTCCTATATGATGATGTCTTTTATTATTTCCTTATCCTGGGCCTCTAAGTGAATGATTTCCATGTCATGATGAGAGTGATGTCGTTCCAACTCATCATACTTTGTCAAGTCAAGTTCCCTTTCCTCCTCATCATCATTCAACATCTTTTCCTTTCCTTTGTGCAGCTACTGCACCTATACCTGCTATGTCAATGAAGAAGGAAAATCCCTTTCTACATCCTGTGGAGCTAGCATTTGCCTATGGGCTGATGAAGAAGGCAAGGCCCCTTCCACATCCCGTGGAGAAAACACTTGCCTATCGACTAAAAATAGTCTCCTTGTGCCCCTCTGATATGCCATGTAAACGAGCATCTTAGTAGTTCTTGTATCCTTGGCCTCCTCATCTGTTTTCACTTGGCTAGAAGGTCCTCCTGCTTCTTGAGACACTGGTGGAGGAATTTGAGGACCCCTGAAGATATCATGAGAAGTAAAGGTCTCCCAAGAGATGTTAAGGAGACTGAGATGATGAATCACAATGACCTTAATCAGGGCATAAGGATAAAGACCGCTCATCTGCTGAGGGTATGGCTTCCTTTGTACAATATAAGCCATCTTCTTGATACTCCTGAACAAGTAGTAAGGGAGGTTTAACATTCTCACCCTAGTAAAATGCATGAGGAGCCTGATGTGATAAGTATACAGCCTAGAGAATCTGCCCTCACAAGTGAAATACTTCATGATGATTTTCATCATGGGGACATACTTGTTCTCAAGAAATCTGAAAGGAAAGAGTCTCTTCACCTCATTTTTGTACCGGGTTTTGATATAAGGCTCATAATAGTGCTCATCCAGGTCTTGGCCTTTGAACCACTTCTCCCCTACATTAGGAATCCTGGTGGAATCTAAAATGATGGAAGATGAGATGGTGAATGTTACCCCAGCAAGAGTCACCCTGTTGTCCTAAACATGGGCTGCAAAAAGTCTACTGAGCTCCAAGTGATATTGAAATCTCTCTACCTATTCACAGAATTCATAGTAGCCAAGGTATCTAAAACATGTGACAACCAACTTAAAGGCCTACAATTCCCTAAGGTTTGATGGCTCTTCTCTGATAATCTTGCCTCCCTTATGTTGTTTTCTCAGTTACCTGGCTCTATATGCTGAAGTGTCACTACCTGTGTTCTCCTCCTCATAGTATCAGTCTTCCAGGTCCATGTTTGCAAGGTTGAGGTGTATGGAAATGAGGAATGAGGGGATGGAAGATGAGCTTGTGGCTAGGAAATGAATGGAGGAGTAGGAAATGAGAGGGAGGGATTGTTTGCTTGAGATTTGCTCTTGGGGAAGAGGGACAAAGGGAATGGGAATAATATGGAATAGGGGTAAAGGGAAAAAGGGATCAGGTGATAGGGGAATAGGGATAGGGAAATTTTAGAGCTGTAGGGATAGGTGCTAGGATGAATAGTGAGGATTTAGGGTTTAGGCATCATTAGGGAGATTTTAGGTTTTCTTATTAAACATGGAAAATGATGATTATAGATTGGATTTACAAATCAAAACCAAAGTGAGGGATGGCCACTTACTTGTAATGATGAAAGGAGAAAGAAATTTGGAGTTTGTTTGAGGGTTTGAAGGTTTTTGAGCTCTCCTACCAAAAGCACAGTGGCATCGCTCATAAGCGCAGTGCCGGTCTAAAAGCGCAGTGCCCGTGTAAATTTGCATTGGGAAAATATACCAAAAGCGCAGTGCCGGTCTACCTTACCTAGAAGCGTAGTGCCACTTTGTCAAAAGCACAGCGCCAAGCTTCACTTCTCTAGAAGTGCAGTGCCACTCTGCCACTCTTTGATTCCTTGCTTGGCAAATGAAGATAATGAATTTTGAAAATGAAATGTGAGGGCTTAAATATGAGTAGATTTTTATTTTTCACTTAAAAAAAAACAACTTTCTAATGTTTCTTGTCCTTCTTCAAAACTCTGTTTTAGTGCCTTTTTCTTCTTTGTGTCTTTGCAGGTGGATAAATGCTCAATTTGACTTGATTTTTGCAATTTTTCTTTGTCTTGTAGCAAGGAGAGATGCTCCGGTGCAATTGAGATCAATTATTACATATAGTGAATTAAAATTACATATGAAATACAAATAAAATTAAAATACTCAATTTTCACCTCAAAAACATATTTTTGAGGTGAAAATTACATTAGGTTAAAAGATAATAATTCAATAACCATGACCTACAAGCCATCATGCTTGATTTATTAATCATCCTCATACCCTTGCTGGCCTTTATTTACACTTTAAAATCAGGTTCTTGACCTTGGTGATGAAACCCTAAGACCTAATGAAATCATGCCCTATGACCTAATGAAATGATGATTGCAGATTGGCCATGAAACCATAACTGAAGACAATCTGAAGAAGGATAAAAAAGTATACTCTATGAGGGAACATTTAGATTTTCATAAGAGAAGACAACCATTAGTGGATCAATTTTTCATGACCCAATGGAATGATGCAAAATTTTCAGTATGGGACCGTTAAAATGAAAATGCAAAGAGAAAATTTTGAACCCTGATGGAAGTATGCAGATACTGACACTAACATATCACATGATCAAAAGACTTACAGTAATTGCAGGTTGTCATAGGGTTCTTATAGTCTCTTGTGAAGTGTTTGGCCTTTCCACAGTTGTAACAGATAATCTAACCATGTCCTTAACCAACTGCTTGTCCTCGTCCTTTTCCTCATCCTTGAAATCCTCCTCGAGTAGCATGCTAGCCTGGCTCCTCGTGTGTATGTCCCTCAGCTTGCAATCTATAATTATCAGCAGTGTGCTCCATCATTAAGTAATAACTACATAATTTTTTCTCATCATGGCCTACTGATATACAAAAGTTACAAAACAGTTGCATCGGGGTCTGTACATACTTCTGTAATAGGTAGAAAGCTTCAGAGCGATGTTGGCCTCTTGTTTTACAAAGCTCGCACCACAGACGCGCTCCACTTGCCAAATAATCTCTGAACACAGGGTGTTGATCCTTATAATGACCCTGTGCTTTGTATTTTGTACACCATACTTCTGATCTAGTCTCTTTACCTTTCTTGAGGTCCTGTAATTCCAAGGTCAGATTGGCTAGCTGACTCTGTATCATTTGTACTCTTGCATGAGCATCCCCAATCGGCGAAGCTTCCAGCTTCATCACAATCTCCAAAGCTTCAGCTTGAGTCATGATCTTCTACTCTGTCAAAGGTAACCTAATATGTGGCAGTAACACGGTTATGAACCTGTTCTGGGGTAATATTAAAGCTTACTTAGCCCATCAACACCTTGAATCGTTGATCCAACTCCCAAACAAATTAAGTCGTTGTCTGTTTGATTTATTTTAGCTTTGTGATACACTATGATTCTAATTTTGGCTTCTTGAATTCTAATACCAATGTTTTTTTAATGTCATCCAACGCTGCAGTCGGGTTGGTCACATATTACTTCATATACCAGGTTAGTGCTCTTTTTCGTAGCGACGTGACAAGCTGCATCTTCTTTACATCATCACTAGTGATCTGTCTTGTTGTCCATACTACATCAACTACAAACCAGAACTGATTAGAATCCTCTAATCCCAATCCTTTAAAAATAGGCAGCTTAATTTCATTGACCATTCTCCTTCACGGGGGGCTAGGTAGAGGGGGAGGGGGTGGGGGTGCAAAGGAATTTATGGGGAGGGGGATGGGGTGTAAGGGGAGTGGATGGATGGGGAGTCCCAAAGAAGCCCTAATTCTTCTCAACTCCTAACTTCGACGCGCCTTTAAGATGGGCGGGGGAATGTCGTGGGGTTGTCGGGTTACTTGTTTCTTCTTCACTCTCGGATCCTCCTAACAAGGGGCTATAGTCAGTTTCAATAAAATGCTTAGGATCTATTCTGTATCATTTTCCACTTTACATAGACCCTGGTTTAGGCTTATTTCTGGTTCAGGCTTATTTCCTCTTCATCCAAACATTAATTTGATCGCATTCGCAAAATCTCCTTTTCACACAATAACATCTTAATCCAGAGATTGAAATATCTTAATAACTTACCTCGTGTTCATTTGAAAAATCTTCATTCAACTTCACTATAGGAAATGATCGCATCTATTGCGAACTCAGTGATAAATCCTCCCAAAATTCTATCGATCTTGAAATCAACAACCCTTGAGATACTATTATTGATGTTCTTGAGTCATCGTATCAATTTAAAATTCCACTCCTTAGGTTCATCGTTCTTGAAACAAGTCTTATGATCAGTTAACTTAGATACCCATTCATACAATTCAATGTGGAATGAACCAAAGAATATTTTGTATTTCTCTTTGAATATATACTTATGCAAGAAGTCTTCAGCTGAAAATGGAGGGTCTTTGTTCTCTTTTTCCACAAATTCTCTTTCTTTCTGTTCAACCCACTCTTGGATTTCTTTCTTTGATGCATGCCAAAACATATCCCTTAAGCAGATCCCGGTCCTGGAAACATAACCATTTGTTGGTTCAAGGGGGCTTGACCCAGGTTTAGAGTGTACTACGTACCAAAAAAACCCTCAACCACTAGTGCTTTTGGCAACGACCTGGATGCAGATCGTAGTATTACCTGAAAAGGTTATGGGAGCTTGCAGAACCAGGTTTCTACAACTAGAGGGATATGCACGTTGTTGTGTCTGTGTGTTTACTTATGTCTTATATCTTCCTACAACTTCATGTACATGAATAACTTCACGCTAATGATTAATATTACAGAATGATTCTTAATGCATAGAGATAATAGAAAATAATATAACATATATTATTTCGCATAATTTAGTAAACAATATTCATAAAGATATCAATAACAATAGAGAATGAATATAGAAGGGTACACAATACTTCGCTAGAACTTCTTATTTATTAATAAGGATCTTCAATACATGCTCTTCCTTGAACTGTACACCTAGCTGCAGGTGGTTTGTGCACTCAGCTGTAAACTCTTCAAGGCCTCTGCAAACTTAGCTGCGGAGCCTTCCCAAAAATACAGACTCAAGACAAAGAATACAAACAATCTATGCTTAGTGTCATGCGGAAAGAGTTATATTTGCGGACAAATCTAACCTCCCTAGGAGTCTAAGACTCTCTAGTGACAAACAAACCAAACAAGAGCAATCCTTCTCTAAACACACGTTATTCTATGAGAATTAAAATGTTTTCGATCTTACCTTAGGTCCAACGCTTGTTGTAGCAGTCCAGCCTTGCTGATCCAGATGAGCTCCTCCTTCACTTTCAGACCTGCATACACTAACAAAGCAAACGATTACATAGCATCTAAATATTCATTATAAAACAAAGCATATCTATCATATTGACCAAGGAATACATGAAATAATTCATTAACAAATCATTGAGAAGAATGGACTTATTTGTATTAAATAATCAAAGGAACCATTACAACCTGAGCCTTGGTGTTGTGCAAGCTCCTCCCAGGGTCCAGCAAGAGATTTCCTTTACTTTGACAAGCTCACCCACTCCCACTATGGCAACAAGGAAGGATAGTGATCTCTCCTCACAAGTCAACAAATGGAAGTCTTAATTCCAGCAGCATTTACCCTATAGAATGTTCAGCTTTCAACCTCCCCTCCTTTGGCCCAATGCCTGTATTTATAGTATTCTAGAAGAGGTTATTTAGTTCCAACATCAATGGGATACTCCCTCTTTTGGATGGGGTAGCTCCTCTCTTGATGGGATAAGCTCCTCTATCATAGGGGTGCATGAACCATCTGGAGGCGCTCAATACACGTCAAGAACTCTTCTAGAAGGCTCTAGAAATGACCACAAGTAACTTTTTAAAGATGAAACTTGCGCCTTTTGACCTTTACAGGGGTACGCACCCTAGCTTTAGTATACAGAGCGTATTACTACGCAGGTCTAATGTATTTGGAGTGCGTACACGCAGGCCAGGTAGAGAGAACCTGCGTACCCAGAGATAAACATGTTTTCAAGTGACTTTCTCTCTTTTTGAAGTTTTGACATGAAGAGCAGAGGTATGGGGCTTGACAAAGAGGACAATATGGCTATTGATGGGGCCATATAAACTGCAGATAGTCAGGTGACAAAATTCAGTGTAACAGATTGCCCCCTAAAGTACGAAGCCTGTAATAGATAAGGGTGTTAAGTCATATAGGAAGGGTGAAGTACTTTATCATTTCGAGGATCATCTTGTGGAGAGCCCGGTCAGAACCTGCAATTTTCAACACAAAATACATGTATAAGATCATATCATCGCTGAGGTAGGCATTCCCATACTCAGATCAAAAACTTTTAACTATTGGACTAACTACTCTGATACAGGAATGATTTCATAATACATCATAATCATAGACTCGTGTAGACACAGTATGGGCGCAGCCATCTGTTTATGATTGGTCTACAACATAGTGAATACAAAACTCCTCGCAGCGTGGATGGTGGAAACTAGATCCAGGGTCTTCATCTCTACTTCCCGAATTGGTACGATTCTAGCCATGTGAATAAATGAGTCGATGTCGAACATGGTAGAAACAACTTGATACCAGTCAATGATGTAAACTGTTAACAAGCGTGAGAGAGACCACCAGTAATGTCAATGGTTCTCAAAGTACCCAGCACAATCCATGAGATGTGAATGAATGAGTCGATGTCGAACATTTCATGAATCCTTCGATCGCAAGTCAATGATGAAAACTGACGTCGAAGGCGAGAAACCTGCCATTGATGCATGCAGACTCCAAGGTACTGACGATTTCTAAGTCAACTCTCTAGATAATGTGCTGATGTCGATAGAAAGCGACCCGTCGCAGGCAAGCCCACAACACGAAATCATAGTTCAAGTTGAAGAAATGTTGCTGCAAGGACTGACTCAATGATGACATGATGAATGATAGGTATTTTGCGGTTGAATGTTTTGTTTTCAGACCTCTTGAACACATAACGACACAACAGATGGTTTGGTGATAAATGACTCAAAGTCGACTCCCATAACCCGGCTAAAAATGTCAAGTGATTTTGGTCAACCGTGAGGTAAAGGATTTCCCAACCCAGGTGGATGAACAAGTGTCGTGTTCAAGAGTGGTAGTAAGGTTTTTCTTGAGACAAAAAGATATCAAATAGGCTCATTCTTCTCATTTTTCCCCCACCATTTCTGGCAAGTACCTCTTTATTTTTTACAAGCTTGAGGAGGATAACATATGCTTGTTTGTAAGCTCATCCTTCGGGTGAGTCCAACTTAGTTTTTGATGCGAACCCTAAGAAGGAGTGGTCCGTTCCTGTTTGTAATAGAACAGGTCCTTTACTGTGAAATTTTAACGAGTCCAGTTATAGGAGAAACTCGGCGCTTTTCATATTTAGAGAGTCTGAAAAACTTAGAAGACTCCAGATTGAACTTTTTCGTAAAGTTGTGTCTCCTAAGCCCGAAAAAGTATAAAATAATACCTAGGAGAACCGCTTGATCTTGCGACCAAGGATATTTCCATAGTTAGTGTCTTTGACCTGAAAAGTAAAAAGCGATCAAGGACACGTCATTTTATTTCCAGTATCGAATTTGAAATGACAAAAATCCGGCAATCGCAATCTTTTCCTGTTTTTACGGTCAGAAAAGGGCTATAAGGGGACCGTCTTTTAATTCCGTTTTAACGAGTGTAAAAGAAACGCTCGGCAATCTTTTCAGTTTTTAGGAGTCAGAAAAAGGGCTTAAAAGATGACTCTGATGTCTGTTTTGTGAAAAAGTGATAAGTTTCCCTGAAAGTCCCTTTGTCCTGCACAAAAGCGAAACATTACTCATACTTGTTTAAGATGGGCAAAAATGCATTAAAATGACCTTTCATGGTGAAAAATAAACAAAAATATCATTTATTTATCCAAAAAACCTATAAAAAGACCTTTTACCATGTCATTTTTACCATTTTACTGTTGAGGTTGAGAAAAGAGCTTTTGGCAAGAAACTTCTCGTGCAGATTGCGGAAAATCAGACCATCGGAATCGAACGCCGTCACCTCCAGGTAATCCAAAACATCCTCCTCTTCAATTTCATCCATTTGAATTTCATTTTTAAGTTTTAGT
>APFE030028386.1:15270-31628 GCA_000404065.3 Pinus taeda
ACAAAGAAATTATCCAGGATTTGAAGACCCAATTGTCCTCCAAATTCGACATGAAAGATCTCGGTGCTGCAAACTATAATTTGGGCATGGAAATTAAAAGAGATCAGGCAAAGAGGAAGCTCTAGTTAAACCAGAGGAAGTATGTTGACACAATATTGCAGAGGTTTAATATGTAGGATAGTAAACCGGTGAAGGTTCCTATTCCTATAGGTGTGAGGTTATCTGCCAAACAGTGTCCCAAGACATAAGAAGAGGAAGAGCACATGTCCTGTGTTCCATAGGCAAGTGCATTTGGTAGCTTGATGTACGCCATGGTCTGTACTAGACCAGACATTGCACATGCAGTGGGAGTATTGAGTAGGTTTATGTCAAAACCAGGGAAGGGGCATTGGATAGCAATGAAGTGGGTTTTCAGGTATTTGTGTGGCACTAGTGATTATGGTTTGTGCTACCAAGGAAGACCAGGATTGGACAGAGTGTTGGATATTCATGGTTTTGTTGATGCAGACTGGGCTGGAGATCTGTATCAGAGAAGATCTACAAGTGGGTATGTGTTTAACCTATTTGGAGGTACAGTCAGTTGGATGAGTAAGAAACAATCTGTAGTGGCACTATCAACTACAGAGGGAGAATACATGGCAGCCACTCATGCAAGCAAGGAAAGTTTGGTTCCAGAGATTGTGTTCAAGTATGGGGTTAGTACAGGGAGCTATAAGGATAGACTGTGACAGCCAAAGTGCATTTTCTTGGCAAAGAACCCTGCTTATCATTCAAAGACAAATCACATTGATGTTCAGTATCACTTTGTGAGGGATATGATAGAAGACAAAAAGGTGTTGCTGGTAAAGGTGGACACTTTGAAGAATACTGCAGATGCATTGACAAAATCTGTGAGCTCTGAGAAGTTCTCTTGGTGTAGAGAAACAATGGGCATTTTAGGGCTGAAAAAATGACTAAGCTTTCTTATGGCCCCCTGTGGAAACAAAACAACAAGTGGGAGAATGTTGGGTTGTGTCATATTCTTTCCATGACTAGCCCACGTAGTTAACCGAGCGGTTAGAGGTGGGGGCGGAGCACCCCCTTCGTTGCGCCGATTGTGTAGCGGGGGGGGGGTCACAGGGGGTTTGAGGTGTACCCATAACCTATGGTTTTGTGCATGATTTTGGCACATTTTTTTGGACGCGATGGTTTTCGGTCCACGGTATTGGATGCTTCAACATGTATAATTATTTATTATAACATTGAAAGGAACATAATGAAAAATCAAGCTAGTAGTCCCGGTTTTGGGATCCAGGGGAAAATCTTTGTGTATATGTGTTTTATGAGTTATTTTCTCGCATTGTTTATTTTCTGTGTTTTAGAATTCGTATGTAAGTAATTTCTATACAAGGTTAAAACCTACACACAGGACTAATCTAAAATAGCTTTTATATGTCCATGGGGCACATTTTCTTATAGGAAACTCCCATTTGGTTTGAAGAATGTAGCGTCGACATTTCAGAGGGCAATGAACTATGCCTTCCATAACATCAAACACACTGTTCAACCTTAACTTGACGATTTACCTTCTCATTCATGAAAGTAGACTAATCACCCACAACATTTGAGAGTGATATTTTTACGGTGCCGACACTACAAGATACGACTCAATCTGCACAAATGTGTGTTTTGTGTTGGTTCTGGTTGATTTCTTGGTTTTTTAGTGTCTAGAGATGAAATTCGACTCGATCCATTAAAGGTTCAGCCAATCCTCCACCTGCAAATATTTTATAGTTACAGAGACTCCAAGGGAAGGCTAACTTTTTGAGGAGGTTCATTCCCAATTACACTGAAATGGCTAAAGGTCTTACACATCTTTTGAGAAAGGAGATACCCTTCCATTGGGATCAGGTTGCGCAAGCTTCCTTTGATGCTCTTAAAGTTACCTTGATTAAAGCGTCATTAATGTATTCTCTGAATTATCGAAATGACTATTACCTATTTCTCATCGCTGCAGATACAACCATTGCCATGGTTTTAGTACAAGAGGAAAATGGCATTGAACATCTGATATATTATTTGAGCTGCAATCTCAATGATACAGAAAGTAAGTACTCTTATGTCAAGAAACTAGCTTTGGCAACAGTGTAAGCTATTCAAAGAATTCGCCACTACATCCTACTCCAGAAGACCACCATCATTTTAGATTGCAACCCTATGACATATATTTTGTCACATCAATTGCTGAGGGGAAAATACTCAAAATGGATCGTCATTTTGCAGGAGTTTGATCTGGGATTCATCAAGTCCAAATCAAATAAATCTCTTGTTTTCGCCGAGTTACTTTGTGACCTTCCTCAACCTCCATTGATTCAAAATCTGAACCATCGATTTTGGATTAGTCTCTATTTCTGATATCATCATATGGAGATATATTGATCTATCTTTAGACCTAAACTTTCCAGCCTGAAACCTCTCACTCGCAATAACGACATATCCGATACCAAGCCAAAGATTATCTTATCATTGGTGACACTCTTTATCGTAGTTGTATCGATATGATTTTACGGAGGTGCCTCACACATGACGAAGCCGAGAAAGCCTTGAATGATTTCCATTCAGGTGCTTGTGGTGGAAAATTATCTGGATATGCTATCGCATAGAGAATTCTCTGTGTTGGTTACTTCTAGCCAACTATATTCAAAGATTGTAATATTATCGTTAGAAGCTGTCATGCATGCTAGATATATGACCACAGAACTAGATTATCATCTGCACCATTGCATCTAGTCATTGTTGTTCGACCATTCGCCAAATGGGGCATTGACTTCATGACATGTAACCCCACCTTGACCGGGGGGCATGGGTATATTATAGTAACCGTTGACTATTTTACAAAATGGTCCGAGGCGATGCAACATTAAACAACAATGGCGAAACAACTGCTATTTTATTTTTCAACTACGTGGTTGCCCATTTTTGTGTACCACATGCCATATTTATAGATCATGGGTTGCATTTTCACAATCACATGATGGTTGAGTTAACTGTTAAGTTAGGTCTGTCACATGATAGTTCTACCCCTTATTATCCACAAGTGAATGGACAAGTTGAGGCCATCAACAAAGTCTTGAAGCCAATGTTGCAAAGAACGATAGGGGTTCATAAATGAAAATGGAATTTAATCATGTACTCTGCCTTCTAGGCATATCGAACCTCAATGAGAAATGCAGCTAGATTCACACCCTTTCAATTGTTGTACGGTTTGGAAGAAATATTGCCGATACAATGTGAAATTTCATCTCTCAAACTCGCAATTGACTTGTTACCTGAAACTTCTGAAGAAGAAGCGAGTTTCTTAGAACTTATCCATTTGGATGAAACCTGTCGTGATTCTGCATTGGCTAACGAAGCACATAAGAAACGAATCAAGTTGCAATATGATAGAAATTTCAAGCCTTGTATCTTCTTAGAAGGAGACCTAGTCTTACTTTACGATCAGGAAGCTAATAAACTTAGAGCAGGGAAATTTGAACCAATGTGGATGGGTCCTTATATTTTCAAGCATGTTTTGGAAAAAGGTGCCTACAAGTTAGTAGATTATGATGGGATTCCATTATCGCAGCCCCGAAACAGGCTGTACCTCAAACATTATTATGCTTAATTGAGTATAGTAAAATGCACTGTATATGTGCTTTCATTGCATGTGTGTGTGTGTCAGTGTGTGTCTTTTAGAGTTTTTTTATCGGGTTAGTAATTTGCTTTACATATGTTGCAGATGTTGGACTCTTTAGAACCATTTTTTGGTTACACCGATGGAGCTAGTCGTAGTACGTAGAACTTATCTTTTGTAGTATGGGTTATTTTCTCTCCAACTGGTGAGTTAGTGAGTTTTCAAGGGATTTGTATCATTTGATCGATGAATAATATCGTTGAGTATAGTGCGTTGATAAAACTTCTCTTCGATGCCATTTCACTTGGAATTTGCTGAATCATTGTTAGGCTGGATTCACAACTCATCATACTACATATTACAAGTGTGTATACCATCCAAAACCCAACAATTCTTTGTATGTTCCTTAGAGTTCATATTTTGGAAATGAATTTTGAATACATTCAATATCGACATATTTCCAGAAACTTTAACACATTAATTGGTTATCTAGAAAATTATGTGTTAAATAGACATTTGCGACACATGTAAAAGTAACATTTTCAATTCACATCATTAGTTGAATATGATTGCACATAAAGATAGAAAACTTTGAAAGTAAAATAGATAGGCATTTTAAAAGTTTTTAAAAAATTTGTGTCCAAGACAAGTTTGTTCATCTGACCCAAAAACTCAAAATGCACGCAAAAGAATCCTAAGTAGACCTAGTGATGTCCATGATAATAAGTCACAACCTATGCTATCATGCGTAAAACCCTCATCCAGAGACTAGGAACACCAGTAGTGTGGTGTTGCAGCGTCATATGTAACTCCTCAATACAAACATTCATAATACAAAGGCTTAATCCCTCTATATGATCTTGCAACTCTACAAAGGTCTCGAGAAAATCCAAGTCATGGAGGACCGCTCTCCCCATGTTTCTCCAGACTAGCCCACCTGCACCCTGTTGGTCTCCCATAGGTATTGGAGGTGGAATTATGTTGTGGGGTCTGGTGACTCTGGGTGTGTGGGAAGCTTTGTGTGTTATGGGTGTGTTATGCCTTCAATTTTGGGAACAAAGAGGAGTTAGGAAGATCGAGGTTGAAGTGGCGTATGGGTTTGATGCTTGTGTGACAGTGTTGATCCAAGGACTGGGATGTTTGCACAATTAATTGGAGGGAGTCCATGTAGGAGGGTTCCTATGGAGCTTAATTTGAAAGGATGCTTTAGAAAACAATGCATAAGAGGAGAGGTCGAGCATGTAGAGGTGTCGACCCTTGAGGCGTGAAGTGATGCATCTGGGCGACCAGTGGGATCCGAGGCAGAGAAGTGAACTGGTAGGACATGTCCCCTCGCAGAGTGGACCTTCCTCTAGTCATATTAGTCAGATGATTGAACCACTGGCACAAGATAAGCATGTTGCTACACAAACGAGCAGGCCTTGTGAATAGGAAAAAGCTAGAGGGCACCACAACAGCTTGGGACAAAGGCCCTATGTCCAAAGGTGTTGTTGTGCTCTTTAGTTTTTGCCTCTCTATGAGGCTTACAAGTTTTTGCAACAACAAGGAATGAAAATCATAATGAATTCATATCTTTCATGAATGATTTGCAACATAACTAATGACAAATACTTGATAGATTGGATTCTGTTTGACACAAGTAGAAGCAGATTCCAGATAGGCAGGATCTATTGGATAAATTTCGTCTACTATAGGTTGAATGCATGAGATAAACTAGTTTTATCTTGCTTTGGTCTATGTATTTCATCATTATCTCCAAGCCATCAAGTCTAGTCGGAATGAAGTTGGAGACATTTTGACTGAGAACCAACCACAATGTAATATTTTGAGCACATAGCTTTTTGATATCATTTATTTATTTATATTATAAAAATTAAGTATTATTTAAATAATTAGAAAAATATCACTAAATTTATAAATTATTCACTCAAACACATTATAATGTATTCTTAATACATTATTTATTTTATTAACCCACATAGATCTATATATCGTCCATTTTGTTTTTTATCATTAAAAATAATATTCACTTGTGCTCTCTCTCTCTCTATATATATATATATTTGATATTGAAATATTCATTTATGCCACACATCTCCTTCATTACTTTTACTGCTTTTGTGTAAAGTTGATATAAAATAATAAACATTAAAATGCATTCACAAACAAATAAATATGACAAGACTATAAAAAATCAATATAGATCCATCGAAGTTTGGAATCTACCAAACATAACGAGGGAACAAATCTCTCAAGATGTAATCCTCTTTTCAAGTGAAAAATTTAAATTTAAGAAAGGTTTTCATATGAAAAGATTTTGACATCTTTTAAATTCAAAATTAAGATAAATTTTCCATTTATCTGTATAGAAATATATGCATTTGATATTTTTATTTGACATATTTTAACAAGGTTGCATAGCTAAGGCGTTTAGTTCAATTATTGAACTTATTTTATATATATTTTCAAACATGTGAAGGGGTTTAATGCAAATTAATTACTATCTCGTGAGATGTCTTATGCATTGATTAAAGGTGATGCACTAAGAATCAAAGGATGCACTATGATGTGTTAGGAAGATGTACAACATGGCACTAATAAGATGTGAGATGCACTAAGCTACTTTCAATTATTTACAATTGTAACAGCATTCACCTTATTAACGTAGAGCTAGACAAGGATGTTTACCATTTGAGAAACAAAAAAGGGGGTCATTGTAAAACATTGTGCCTTCAAATTGGTAAGTACTCTTTGAAATCATACATGTTTACTGTTGAAATGGGTTTTTGTGAATTTTTTTGGTGTTTACTGTTGAATTGGGTTTTTGTGAATTTTTTTGGTGTTTGAATGGCTAAGCACACCAGGTCTCACTACCATGGACTTCAAGAAGTAATACATGATATTCTAATAGGGAGGGCATCATTACACTTTCCAAGGAATCATAGATAGTTCATTTTGTACTTGTGTTATTTTTGATATATTATTTTTTATATGATGTAATTTATTATTTTATATGACATAACATGTCATTTGATACTTTATATAGTAATTCTATAATTGTATTATTTTAGAAATTGAAATTGAATATAAACTGTAAAATGTAAAATAATTAAATAAAAATTTGAAATACAAAATAATTAAATAGAACAAAAGCTAAAAATAAACAACATTTTAAAATTTTGAATTAAAAAAAAAAATAAAAATTTCCAAAACATTTAATATGTACCTTATCACTTTTACTTAAAATTTGTGGTTGACAATGGACAAAAGTCACTGTTTAGAAGAAGTGTATTGCTTGCTTGGAAAACTTCTGAAACTATTTATAGCATCGCCAATGTACATGCACATTTTTACTAATTTTGGCATGTTTTGGGCTTAGATTTGATCACTTCTGGCATTAATTTATTCCATGCAAACTATGAGTGGGCTTGTGGTAATTCTGCGAATAATGTCATAGAGCCTAGTTTGTCGTTTGTAGTATGTACAATTAGTGATAAATAAATTCTAAGAAATATTCATATAGCCTTTCCATTATTAAGCTGGGAGGATGGGAAAAGTCTGAATTTGTTGAGATTATTTTTGTTATATGTTCAACCCAAGATAATATGCTAAATAAAATTATTAATATGTTTTCATTTAATTTAATAGTACAAAAGCTAGGTAAGGAAAGACAAAATAGATCGTGCATACAGAAGAGTCCAGTGAATTGACTTCACATTGCATGGCAGGGAAAGACTAAATAGATCATGCTTACACAAGAGTCCAAGAAAACAAGCAATAGTAGGATGGTGGTGTTGCTCATAATAATCATGTTGTTTCATGGTGGAAAGAATGCCAGCAGCATTAAAGAGTAGAAATGAAATGTTGCGTGGAAAAATCAATACAGAATAAGAGACATGAATAAAAACGAGAGTGAGCACACTCATTGTAGTGACCGGCATCCATTGATGAATGGGCACACTGGCCGTCTTGGGGAGATGTGACAAAATAGCCTCAGCTCCAAATGTTTAGACCTATCAATCCAATTTTCTGGGGAAACAAAATTTTCGCCCTATACTATTTTTGCTCTTATATATACTCAATGATCATTGATGAGAATACTATTTTTGCTCTTATATATACTCGACGATCATTGATTAGAATAGGAGATGCCTGTATAGCAGCTTGTGCCGAAACTGCTTCTTTAAACTCCACAAACCCATAACAGGCTTGGGCTCATGGCCTATTCCTAACTTGGGTGCCAGAAGGCTTTGTTGCACCAAACTTTTTCATCTCTTCCTCAAGTTGGGAAGGGGTAATATTTGCAGCCAAGTTGCTAACAAAAACAGAACACTGGCCAGTTCCTTTTGCAATGTTGTAATTACTACCATTGAAACTGAAAGGAGTGGACTTTCTAGCAGCTTTGCCAGTTTGTTTTTCATTTTCCCTGACAGATACTTTACATCCTCGAATTAGAATAGGGATAGACTGTAGTGCAGTTTGGAATGAAGCTGCTTCTACAAATTCTACAAAACCAAAACAAGGTCGACCTCCTGGCCTACTCCTAACTTGAACGCCACAAGGTTTTACAGCCCCAAACTTCTCCAACTCTTCTTCAACCTGGGGAGGAGTAATATTCACAGGTAAGTTGTCGATAAAAACATAGCATTTACCGTTTCCATCTTTAGTGCTGTAATTAGCTGGCGTATTGACAGGAGTCGAATTAGAATTTGGTGAAAGTTGAGCAAAATTTGGCTGAGCCCTGGTTCTCACAAGAGGTGGTTTCTTAATTGCAACATTCGGTTGTTGTTCTGCATTTTTCTTAAGAATTGAAGCGTAGGACTCTTTGGGTGCTTCTTGAACTACAACTGGAGTTTATCTGGCTCTCCATTCTGAGCTGCATCTGCATCTGCATCTTCTTCTTGAACTGCAACTGGAGTTTCTTGAACTACAACTGGAGTTTCTTCTTCTTGAACTGCAACTGGAGTTTCTTGAACTGCAGCTGGAGTTTCTTGAACTACAACTGGGGTTTCTTCTTCTTGAACTGCAACTGGAGTTTCCTTCTTCTTGAGTTTCTTGGGCATGAATTTATGAAAATGTTCAATTGCTGATTCTTGTGGGACTTCACTCTGCGGCATGTCATTTTTGTGAACCCCATCAGCAACAACAGGAAGAATCTCCGTTCTTGCACCATTCTCAGCTTGAACTTCAGCCAATGGTTGAAAGTTAACAACTAGCTCTGGCTCTGGCTCTGAGACGGGATTGGAATTTGGTTTGATTGAATATTCAACAAGATTTTTCTTTTCATCCAACTTGTATCTAACCACATCATTCAATACAAAGTATCCCCTTTCCTGAGGAGCCAACAAAAAGAACTGAGTGAAAGAGGTTCGCGTTCCACTGTTGTTCTTAAAGGTAATTGATCCACTTACACAAACAACTATTACTCCATTGTAATATGATGCCTGGGAATCAACTGCCTTGATCGCCACATTTAACACACTGTAGTCAGTAGACGTTATCAGGTGATTGATAGCCTCCACAGTTGTTACTGAGAGCAATTTTCCATTGGAGTCTGGGTGACCAACTGTGCTGCAATCCTTATAAAATCCGTATAGCGATTGCGGTGACAGATCAAGATCTTTGTAATAATTCTTCACAAACACATCAGCATCATCAGAAGCAGCCATTGAATCCCTTGACACACAATTTTCAGAACTAATTCGTTCTATTGCAGCAGCAAAATGTTGTGTGGCCATTGAATCCCCTCACTCACAATTGTTAGAATTAATTCGTAATGGCAGAAGTGTCTTCAGACACATAATTTTATTAATAAAAAAAAATAATTACATAATTGATTTGCAAGAGCTTACACCCGAACAACCAAACAATCTTGCAATGAGCTATTTATAAGCTCCATGTCCTAACTACCTCTAATTATGGATCACTTATTAAATAACAAGTGTCCATTTACAATAAACGATATTCAAACCAACTAGCTAACTAATCTCCTAAAATAGAGCCTAAGATATACGACACATTTGGAGAGTCATATCTAGTTACAACAATATGCTAATTCTAAAGTCTCCATTAAATAATTAAACATTCTAGAATAATAATTACTAATTTAATATCTTAAATTAATAATTATTTTATTCTAATTTTATAACATATGATAAAAAAGTATTTTTGGATCATCTAACACAGTTTTGTTAGAGAAGCGACGTTGGTGTTTGGCTTCTCTTGGCTTGCAGAAAAGATAAAATAATAAACAAACAGGGTATCAGGCTAATTGTTGTCAAGGTGGAGATTGTTGAGATTTTCTGTTTCACAAACTAGGCAAAAATCTCTAATGTATGACAACAATAGGAATTTGTTGCTAGATTAGCTCCAGGTTGTTGGGAGAGAGTTAATGCGTCCTATATTTGATGTAAGAGGATTTATGAAGCAGTTAGATTCTCTTAGCTATAAAACAGGTGTCCATACGGATTGTTTGGTGTGAGAGTTTGTGAGGAAATTGATTATTTTGTAATCTCCTGTTTGATAATAAAGAATTGCGGATGCCTATGTTTGGTGGATGTAGCCGAGATTGGTTGAGTGAACTACATTAATTTTCTGTGTCTTCTGTGCATGTTTTATTTGCTGTGTATATGTTTTTTAATGCTGCCCACCTTTGGCTCTAACACCTACTAAACCTACCTAATTATCAATTTCTCTCCAGATTTAAAAATAATAATAACAATAAAAAAATTTACTAATATAACATTAAAATATCTTTTAAAGATATTTTTTTTCTCATCAATATTTTATGAAATAATTTGTTACAATTTTTTGAATAACAAGTTGCAATTTTTAAATATACACTGCAATAACCAGCCATCTTTCAACGGATAAAATACGCTGCATATCCCTATTGAAATTGTAAAGGACCTACATAATCTGAATGCCAACGCAAGTAAAGGCTCATGAAAAATCCAAAGCTCTTTCGGAGCCATCCCTTACACAGATTTCCAATAGGTTAATCCTATCCTTGTTTGGCATGAGAGAACACGACAATTTGACATTGGAGATCCAGAATCAAGTTTTTTCTGTTTGTGTAGAGATAAGATTCAGACTTAAGTTTTTATAGAGGCAGATTTTGTTTTGAGTGTGTAACTTTTTATAGTCTGTCAGCGTGTTTTTGGAATTAGAAATATATTGTGTATTTAAATTGGAAATGTTAAATATTTATGGTGTTTAAATTAGGATATTTGACCATTTTCAATTATAAAAAAAATGGAAAGGTGTGAAAATGAAAATTAAAAGTAAATGTAATTATAAGTTTAAATCTGTTTCATGTTTAAATTTTGAATGCGGAAATGAAAATATAAAGTAAATGTAATTATAAAATTTTATGTTGAAGTTTGTTTGGAAGCTGGGAGTATTTATTGTCAGGTTTCACAGAAAAATGACGAAATGATGAAGTTTCACAGAAAAAAGGGGAAATACATCAAATCCAGTATTATTATCCAAAAACTACATAGTTCATCTAAAAGTTATAAACATGTCAAGCAACTACTAAAACTATCTTATTACCAATTTTTCTTAACATTTATAATAATAATAATAATAAACTATTTTATTAATATAATATTTTTTTTTTAAAAAAATTAAAATACTTTTCATATAGAAACCTTTGTTTTTCCTATCAATAAATAATATGTTACAACTTTTTTATTAATAAGTTGCAATTTTTAAATGTACGCTGCAATAACCAGCCACCTTTCCACAGATAAAATAAAGCATATCCCTATCGAAATTGTAAAGCATCTAGATAATCTGAATGATCTGAATGTCGACGCAAGTAAAGGATCGTCAAAAAGCCAAGCTCTTTCGGAGCCATCCCTTACACAGATTTCCAATAGGTTAAACCTAGTCCTTGTTTGACATGACAGAACAAGACAATTTGACATTGGAGATCCAGAATCAAGTTTTTCTGTTTGTGTGGAGATAAGATTCAGACTTCAGTTTTTATAGAGGCAGATTTTGTTTCCACTATGCAACTTTTTATATTATGTCAGCATGTTTTTGGAATTAGAAATATATTGCATATTTAAATTGGAAATGTTTAATGTTTAGGTGGGAATTAGAAATATATTGTGTATTTAAATTGGAAATATTTAATGTTTATGGTGAACAATTCACTTAAATTTGAGTATTTTATCATTTTCAATTTTTTTTAACGGAAAAGAGTAAGAGTTATGTATGATGTAAAAAATTGGGAGATTTACAAAAATAGTTTAGAGTGGGCATCATAATTTGTGTTGTGTTCTACCAAGTCCGAATTTTTATTTCGCAAACTTACAAAATTCTATCTAATTATTTAACTATTGCTATAAATCCTACAAAATTGGTTCACCAAATATTTACATTTATAATTTGACACCAAAAAACAGGTAAAAGAAGGCACATGGCATTGTATACTCCTTCATTGGCGCCCGACTGTTAAGATCGATTCTAATATTTTCTTCATCTTGAGATGAAGGTGCTCAATTTGCAAACGCAAAGCATCGACTTCATCTTCCAATTGACAAATTCTCTCATTTTTTCCAACCGCTGCTCTTGCATTTCGAGAGTCTCCTTCTATTGTTGATGAATGCACCTTTGAATTATCGCCAACCCTTCTTTTATTTCCACATGCTCTTTATCATAGAGACCGCAAGCATCGTGGAACCTCCCTCGATCCTTCACAATGTGTCCAGACGTTCTGCTCGAACGAGGCTAGTGGTGGCCCTATGAACTAGATGTTGAGCTATCCTCTATTATACTCCAAGCTTCCATATTGACTACGAGGGTGACCAGAACTACAAAACAGAGAGAGAAAAAGGACAACAAAACCAAGAGAGGACTTAGTGCGCATCTGTAACACTGCACAGGACCGATGAAAGTAACCGACTTCCAACAACAACCAATTCACACTCACAAACTTTGTTACACCACCTTTCGTGGCGACCAAATAAAAAAACTCCTTTCTGCCTAAATCTTCAACTATGCTACCCTCAGCAGCGACCAATTCATTCCCTCGACTACCCTCTGAAATCACCACTGTGAAAATTACACAGACTCTGCCACTACCCAGATTTCCCTAACTCGGCCATTGGTTCCTTAAGTTGGAAAGCCCAGGACAACATCGAACCAATTCTTGTGACATAATATCTTATCGTTACTGCTTCTTACGTAAAGAATTATGGTCTAGATGCTGATGCTGAGTAGATGAGTAGTACTCATTCTTCTTAAATCCCATTGCTCTTCCATAATTATTCTGATCATGGAAATGACCACCAACTTGTCCAACACAAGCTTCCCTCACGTGAACTGACCACCCCAGACCATATGGATTAATTACTCCTTGCACTCACTATTATTTCGCATGGTTTCATCTCAATTTCGCTGGTTTTCACAACTGATACGAGGAGAAATTACCAGGTCTCCCATGCCTAAACTTCGCCATATTCCAAGTGGAGTTCCAACCCAAGGACAACAATCAACATCATAAGCCAAACATTAGGAGCGCCACGAGGCACAGAGAGGGCTAGGGGATATGAATGTCAATGGGATTAGGACAAGGAGAGAAGGGAAGAGGGGGATGGTGAAATGGCTTCTAGGGTGGTCGAGGCAGAAGGTGAGGGGAGAAGAGGAAGATGAGGAGGAATGGAGAGAGGTGGGGGACGAGGGTAGGGAGGAGAGGTAGAGGGGAAGAAAGGGGAAGTAGGAGGGGAAGGGAGTCCAGCTAGGGGAGAAAGGGCAAATAAGCTCCATGCTTTCACTCCTATTATAACTCTTTTTCCTACAAGAATCACACTTAACTATCAAAAGTTTGAGATTCATAACTACCAGCAGGGGATGGTAATCAATCCCACAATGTCATTCACCTCGTTGCTTTATTCTTTAGTCCTATAGGGCAAATTGGCTTTCTTTTCATTACCTCTTAGGATGTGGCAAAACTTAACTTGTTCAAAAAGAGGTATCATTCCTTGAGTTCTCTTGATGATCTGGTTCCATTTAATGTTTAGAGTGGCTGAGTTGTAGCTCATATGAAAAAATAATCAATATGGAATTCCCTAGTGTTATGAAACCAGCTCACAAAAAGATAGAAAAAATAGATGAACGCCTTAGAAATATGCCTCTTCAAGGGGGAAACCTCCTTTACATTACACAAATGAACAATTCTTGGATGATTCAAATGACAAAACCTCCTATCTATATGTAGGAGTCTAAGGGGTCACAATATAACCAAGCCGACCTAACAATAATAATATAAAGGCACAAAAATAACAATAGATGGATTCTATGGGGTGCAATAATGACAATATGGGGACAATAGGGGCATAACAATAACAATAAGGGATACAATGACAATAGTAATGGGGAATCACTAGTATTATAGGGACCTAACATGCCCCTCTCCTTCAAAAAAGTGTTGTCCTCAACGCTTGAATAGTTATGGATGCTTCTGTATAAAATTCTCATCCTCCCATGTGGAATCTTCAACAGGTAAGTTCTTCCACTTGATGAGATACTCTGAAATTGATCGATTTCGTAGTTGTCGAGTTCTTGTTTCTTTGATTGCTTCGGGTTCCAATATTATTTTTCCTTCCTCATCAAGTTCTGGCAATATTTTTTGAACTAGAAGCTTGTCACCTATAACCTTCTTTAAGCATGAAACATGGAAAACTGGGTGCACTCGGGAAGCTGCATGAAGCTCCAATTTGTATGCCATAGTACCTATCTTTTGCAACACCTTGTACGAACCATAATACTTTGGTGATAATTTATTATCCTTCTTAGCTTGCTTGAGGGACATTTGTTTATATGGTTGTAGCCGTAGGAATACCCAATAACCTACATGAAAACTTCTTTCGCTGCGATGTTGATCTGCATGCTGTTTCATTCTATTCTGAGCCAAGGTGAGGTTATCCTTTAAGATTTGGAGAACTTTTTGCTAATGCTCGATGTGATCTTCCACTGCTTGAATCTTAGAATTTTATCTTAAATATGATGTAATAGATGGTGGATGATATCGATAAAATGCCATAAATGGGGTCATTTTTGCTGCAGTATGGAAGAAAATGTTATACCACCATTCAGCCAGAGGAAACCATTTGACTCATTGTGCCTATTTATCAAATACAAAGCAACAAATATATCCTTCAAAACATTTGTTTACTATCTCAGTTTGCTCATCAAATTGAGGATGATAAGATGAGATATGAGCTAACTGAGTACCAAGACAAGAAAATAATTATGTCCAAAAATTTCCATTGAAAATTGGATCTCTATCACTTACAATAATCTTTAGGTTTCCATGTAGCTTTTGAATTGTTTCCATAAATGTAGTAGAAATTGTACTCACTTTAAATGGATGAAATAATGCACAAAAGTGTGCATACTTGGTAAGTCTGTCAACTACCACCATGATAACACTCTTTCCTTCGGACTTGGGTAAACCTGTGATAAAAATCCATTGAAACCCCTCCCAACATTGGCTTGGAATGGGATAAAGGTTGTAATGTCCTGGGGTCTTAATTGGTTTCAACTTTATTTTTGTTGGCAAAACGAAAACATCCTGCCACAAAACTTTTGAATATCCGATAAGGCATCCCAAAAAAATCCTTCTTAACCATTGGTATGTTTTTAGAAATCCTAAGTGCCCTCCTAAGGGAGAGGTGTGCAATTCCCTAAGAATCTTTTGTTTGAGTTGGGAATTCTTACATAGGTATAACCAATCCTTGTACCATAACGAATCATTTTTCCAGCTAAATGGATCAGATGTACTGGGATCTTTTTGTATCTTTAGAATGAGTGCCCACACTTCCTCGTCATTCCTCCATTCATCCCTTGCTTCATTTATCCAATCAAGTAGGATAATAGAAATGACATAAAGAAATGCTTCTACATCCTCATCCTTTCTTGAGAGTGCATCAACCACAACATTTTTCTTCCCTTTTTTGTAGATGATTTCAAAATCACAACCCAACATCTTTGTGACCCATTTTTGCTACTCTTCTGAAGATAATATTTGTTCTAAAGAGTATTTAAGACTATCATGATCTGTTTTTACCTTGAAGTGTCTTCCCATTAGTTAGGGTCGCCATTTCTAAAGTGCATGTAGTATTGCCAACATTTCTTTCTCATAAATAGCTTTGTGTAAATACTTTCCTTTGATTAGACAACTTTCAAAATAAATGGGTCTTTCTTCTTACATTAAAACAACACCAATTCCATTTCCTAAGGAAACACATTCCACTATAAAGGTTTTTGTGAAGTCTAATGTAGCTAAGATTGGTGCTTGGCACATTGCCTCTTTAAAATGTTCAAAGGCCTTCCTTGCTTTTGAAGTCCATGAAAATGCATATTTCTTCAATGATGTTGTTAGAGGTGCTGCTATTCTCCCATAATTATTAACAAACTTGCAATAATACCCTGTCAACCCGAGAAATCCTCGTAGATGCTTTATGGATGCTGGGATTTTCCATTCCTTAATGGTTTTAATTTTGCTAGGGTCTACCTTAACACCTTAATGAGATACAATATGATCCAAATATTCCACCTCTTATACTCCAAAGAATTTTTGCATATAATTGTTTCTCCTCCAGTAGTTTGAGCACCATGTCAACATGTTGGACATGATCCTTCCAAGACTTGTTGTAGATTAATATATCATCAAAAAATACTAACACAAATTTTC
>APFE030028387.1:9691-37350 GCA_000404065.3 Pinus taeda
AAGCTTCTCTTAAGTTTGAGCTGTTGTCCTAGTATTTGGTTAGCTTCTTGCCAACCATCTTTTTTGTTCATTGTAAATGGGCCTAAGTGATCCCTGAACTTCAGGTTGGCCTTCTTCTTGGCACTGTGAAAGTGAGTTAGGTCGGAGTTTATAAGCTGTCTATAATAGCTTCATAGGGACATACTTTGGGAGCCTGTAGGGACAGAGGTCACAGCCATAGATTCTAATGACAGTGTGGTTTTGGTACAAATACCAATCACCAATCTTGTAGCTTATGGATAGCTGCAAGAGCTTCTGCATATCCTTGGACAATCTGATAGGAGGTGTCCTCTTCAAGAGGCATGTAACTGGATATACAAACTGATCAATGAATTCACAGTAAGATTAAGGGGAATTCTGTACTTGATGGAAGACTGAAGACCAGAAGATCACAGACCTTCTCTCACCCTGTGAGTCTAGCTTCTTGATTGAGCACTGGAAGCTATATGTCTGGTAGTACAAGAATAAATGATAGATGTATGAGGAATATCTGAATATTGCCTCCCTGTCCAGCCTTGTCAATTGATCATGTATCTTATTGGCAATGTACTTGGCATAATTGTATTTCATAGCAGGGGGCTTCATCAGGCTGTATGCAGAGAGCATGACCAGCACAGTTATATCAACATGTTTGTTTGTGGTGAACCCCAGCACAGAGGTCAGCATGTCTATCAGTAGCTTGCCAACCTCATTGAAATCTTCATAGGAGAAAGGAGGTGGACTAGAGGGCTGGTAGTCTGCCTTCATGAATTTCCTAGCTATCGCAGCAATGTATGAATCAGAAATTCTGGAGCCCTCATCCAGCAAATAGTTCATGGAGAAGGGGTATAGCAACTGGGTATGTTTGTAGTTGAGCATCTGGTTGATGGAGTCTGGAGTTATATAGAAGAGGATTCTCCCAGATGGAGACTTCACAGCCCTGAGTTTTTGCTCATATTTCTCTGCACATAGGTGGATGATTTCAGGGAAAATGTTGACAGAAGGCAGAAAGTTGGTGGGTAGATTAGATTGCCAGACCCCATACAGGTCACTGCTATCCAAGTGACTATTTCTTAATTGGCAATATGTCTGCAAATGGTTTCTCTCTGCAACAAAGTCTGTGATGAGGGCATCACTGTCCACCAATGGTATAGCTTCTAGCTCTCTGTTGGGTGGATTTATAGACAGAACATCCAGAGCAGCTGGAGTGGCCATTGTCTTGGTCTTGCTGGTGGTTTTACTGTGTTTTCAAGCTTGGTGTGAGTTCTGAGGAATGGCCTACTGCTCTCTGTTTGCAGTGAGCAGTTTTGGCAGTTCAAGGAGGCTGTCACAGGCTTAATCAATCTGTGGGGCACTCTGTTTTGAGGAAGCAGAGTGTTTCTGAGCTGGTTAGCTGGTTATTTGCAGAGGAGTGCTTTAGCAGAGGTGAGGGGAATGTCAATTCAGTTCTTCTAGCCTGTAGCTTGGCTTTTTAGCTGCTTTTTGTGAAAAATAGGTAGATTTCACCGCGGGTCACGGGTTTCCCTGGGACTTCTTTTGTGCGGGGGTTTCAGAGTTTTCTTAGGTAGATTTTAGGGGTGAATTTCCACAATGTGGGTCCTTAAACTGAGTTTCTTAAGAAGGAAAATAGGATTTTATGGAGAACAGTGGACAAGAGGGTGCCTGCGGCAAAATACCTCGTTTTAATGGCGTACGAGGCATTTTCACCGGTCGAACTGGCTGAATTGTGGGTGGTTGGGTTGACAATGGAGGCGGCAGCGACTTTGGCGGATTAATTTTGCTTTTCGACCGTTGGAAGTTGAAATTCGCTTGCAGAGGAGCTCCGGCGTTTGTAAAAGAATAATGCAAAATAACTGTTTTTTACGCTTTTTTATGCATTTTTGGCATATTGGCACCTTTTTGTGATGACGTCATGCTGACGTCATCATGGGCCCAGGTACGGACAAGGTGACGTGGCAGGTGACGTGGATGCCCAGGTGGCACTGACACGGTGGCAGGGTGGACAGGGCGACGTAGAGTGCAGGGGTGACGTGGAGGCACGGTGGCGGCAAAGTGGGGTGACGTCACGCTGACGGGGGCGTGACGTCAGCATGGGTGGTAGGGCAGTAAGCGGTCTCCCCAGTAGGCCCTTAGGCGGTAAGTGGTTTGGAGGGGGGGGCAGCGAACAACCACAGCGCCTGACGCGTGGCGGGGGTACGGCGGCAATACCGCCCATCCCCCGGACGCAAAAGGCCGGGCAGCTTTATAGGTGGATCGACCGCCCACCATAGGATTGGCGGGGCGGATGATCTGACGGTGGGCGGCAATCATGATGTGCCGCCAGTTAAATATCGAGCAACCCGCAAAAAAGATTTAAAATATGTTAAATGCACGGGCCGCGGGGTGGGTTTAAAACTTTAGTTTTATGGGTTTTGGGGGTTTCAAATGCGCTTTTATTTAAAAGCTTTTATTTCAAAAAAACTTTATAATAAAGGGTTTAGGGCGGAGGAAAGGGGGAAAAGGGTAAATGAGGGCGGGGAAAGTGATTTTTGCCCTTTAACCATAGTTTTTCTCAAACCCATAGTTTTTTAGGAGGATTTTTAGGGCTAATACTAACCCTTGAGGGGTTAATATTTCCCAAGGAAGGGATATGGCTATAGCACTTGGGGGAGGGGGAAGTTAGGGAGCTAGATCATAGGTTAGTGATTAATATGGTTTGTGAGGTGAATGAAGGGGTGAAACCAAGTTAAAATGAAATTTTACTTTGGATATTGAGGATAGATGAAAATGATGAAAAAAAGGATGTTTTTACACAAGAAATGTGGCTTCTTTTCATGCTTGAACTCCATGGTTTGACCAAGTGGTTTGTGATATAATGGAGTCAAACTGGAGACCTAAGTAGATCTCAAGGCCCTTGGGGGTGTTAGTAGGAAATGACTTTTTGGGGGAAACTGGGGGAAGTTAGACATGCTTCCAGTGCTTGTCCTCCATTCTTTTTCTTTGATGCCCACACCCTGAGTGGCATAAGTTTTTGCACTTAAATGGCCAATTGGTGCTGCCTCTCCATTTCTACAACCTTGCACTACTTACCCATCCTAGTAATCCTAACATTTTTTCTTCATTAAAGTGGGTGCATTTGAACTAGCAGACCCTGATCTTCCTCTTTTCTTTTGACTACCCTCCTATCTAATATCTACCCTTATTTCTTCCAAGGCCCCAGATTAAGCAGTTGGGCGCCTTTATTTCTCTACCTAGCTAGTCATCTGCCAAGCTTAAGCTGTTTGGACAGACTTCTTTCTCTATTCTACAACAGAAAATTGAAACATGGCATGATCCAGATTAGGCTGTTGGACCATCCATCAAAATTTAATAAACCTGAAGGCATGTACACACCTTGCCTTTCCTTGGAAATATGGGATCTTTGTGTCAGCAAAGCAAAGCATATTTGGCATTTGGATTTGCTAATCATGAAATATGAAACCTATTGGTATAGGTATCCAACATTATGCATACCTAATGATATCCTGATCTCATATCAATCTTCGAGAATGTTGTTGCTCCCTTCAACTGATCAAACAAGTCATTGATCCTCAGCAAAGGATACATGTTCTTGATGTTTAACTTGTTCAACTGCCTATAATCAATACATATCCTAAGCATAATGTCCTTCTTCTTCACAAACAACATCGGTGCACCCCAAGGTGACACACTTGGCCTAATGTATCCCTTGTTAAGCATTTCTTTCAACTTCAATTCCACTAGCTCTGGAGTGCTCATCCCATAAGGTGCCTTCGATGTTGGTGTTCCTCCTAGCATCAACTCAATTGAAAATTCCACTTCCCTATGAGGGGGTAACTCTAAAATCTCTGGTTGGAACACAACCTGAAACTACTACAAGACCGGGTACCTCTTCAATACTTCTTCATCCTCAACATCCTTCCCTTTATCACTACAGATATGAACTACAAATAACACACATAATTTCCTACAACTACGCTTCGCATGCATAGTTGTAACCATTCTGACTAATGTTTCCTTCTTCTTACCCTACAAGACTCTTTGTTCTCCATTTTCATCCAAGCACTCAATATCCTTTTCATAAAAATCCACCTTAGTCCTATGAAGACACAATCAATCCATACCTAGAAGCATATTGTACGATCCCAATTAAAGTACATTCAGATGTGTTGATGTAGGCATATCATTCAACACAAATGCACAAACTCTTACGCAATGATGAACTCTTTTCTTAATGGTTGTATCCAACTTCACCAACCAAGACTCTCCATGCATTTTTTTGTCTTAGGGGGGTCCTGACCTAGGTTCAGAGTTAGTTGCACCAACCAAAAAATCCCTACACTATTGGCCCTTTCGGAAACAACCCGCGTAACACAGGCTACAGTCTCACCTGAACCAATATGGGGGGATGAAAGAACCAAGTTTCTACATCCAGAGACAAGTGTGACGTCTTTTAGTGCCTCAATTTCACCTTCGTGCAGATCAATAATCTCTTAGTGCTTGCTACTGCAACTCTACTGAAATAGCATTCGGACCTTTGCGAAGGTCTATGATCAGTCTTTGTGGATCCTTAACAGTTGATTTATCCACTTACGTGCATTATCAAATAACCCTAGATTAGTGTTCACGCAGATCTACTTAAGCTATTTAGTAAACATAACAGCATTCATCACAATCTTCGTGGAATTACTTAACATGCATCGCGTACATCTATTAAGAGTTATTTAAGAGTATCACACATCATTAGATTAATATTTCATAAACACGTTATTCATCAGTAGCATATATCATAAACAGAAGTAAACAAAGATAGACAAATATACACATGAATTCTTCAATAACCTTCTATATTGACCTTCAGTTCAGGTTTACATAATCAAAACTACCCTGTGCACTCAGCTGCAGGGGTCTGCGCACTCAGCTACGGACTTTACCTAGGCCTTTGAACACTCACTTGCAGATCCTTTCTCTGCTATCTGAACCACTTCTCTATGCTAATACTTATATTCTATTGACCCATTACATCCATGATTTCTCATATATCTGCCTTAGACTCTCTAAGACACACTTATTTATACAATCCCAAGGTCCGTGGACCATGGGTGGATCTCAAATTTGACCCAAACTTTACATAAACAAGGGGCCAAAACGCCTTTAACTCCTAATGATCTAAGTTCTCTACATCCATAAGCCACGGAGACTTTACATCATTTACAAAAAATACATCGAAACTTGGGTTATTTTAACCCCAAAACTGACCCAGGGGATCCCATCCCAATAGGACCCCAACAAAAAGATCGTGACTCACCCTTGAGTCACTTGGCTGGCACTGTGATATTGCTACAAAGAACCCCTAGCTCAACCTCGATTACTACAACCTCGGCAACGCTCTACATAGCTTCCTCTTTGACTTCTTCCACTAACTTTTTTGTAGTTGGTCCTTCAAAAACCAGCCTCATTGTATGTTGTGTCTACTACAAGCCCTTCAGCTTATCCTGGATGGTTGTTGTAATTTGATAAGATCCTTCCAATCATGGATGCAGCCTAGCCTTTAGCAAGTCCTCCTTATTTTTTTCCGGCTCTACCTGCGATAGGACTACTTCCCCTCCTGTAATTTTGTAAGGTGTTGCATTGGGGAAATGGAGCACATCGTTTCCCTAACTTTTTCATATTGCCATTGCATGTCCCTGATCTCTGTATTTAGTGTCTGCAGGTTCAGATGCTCCTGCAGATTTGTTACCAACTCCATGGATTTCTCGAATAATGTTGTGCAGTCTATAACTGTGGCATCTAGTGTGGCCATTCCTTCCTTAATCGTGGCTCTGCACTGCTCTCGGACCTCCGGCAGAGTCGTGGGCCATAAATTTAATTACATCTCAGTGATCTTCATGTTGAGTTCAAATTGAACTCAGTTAACCTCAGCTTTGGCTTCACGCAAACTAGCAACTAATTTTCTAATCTTCACTTCTAGCTATGCGTCCTCAAGGATATGAAGCTCAGGCACCTTCCTGCATGCCTTTGCGATTGCTGACTCCAGTCATGAACTTTGCACTTGGAGCATCTCCTTCTCCTACAAGAACCTGTGTCTTTTCAACAAACAACTGTTGATTATTGACTTGATTTCGCTGACAGCATTGACTGCCCATTATTCCCTGATTCGAATCTCTTCCACAACGCCCTGTAGTAATGCATGCAATGAGTCCAGCGATATCACGGCAAGGTTTAGGCCCATATTTGGGACTTTTTCCAGGAGGGTGTTTTGTTCCTCGGTGTCAGTGCAAAATAAACCTACAAGCAAGGGGGAGACTCGCACATCCTACGGCCTCCTACGGCCATCGAACCAACTTCGCGCCTATACTTTGACCCTGTGCCAAACTGCATGGTGCGCCACTCACTTTCCCGACATCTGCTTGGATCTTGGTTGCTTTGAGATGTAACACACAAAGATCCTTCTAAACTCCTCCCAATATTTTCATGTACTATTGTTCCAATTGCTGCAGCACTTTTGTTGTGGCGTCCCTGACTTTATCACCAATCTCATCAAGATTGCTTTCTGTGAGCACCATGGGATCAACCTGTGTTTTCTGAGCTTTCTTCTTCTTCTGCGATCCACCTTACTATTCCATCTCGTGTCTTTTCAAAATGAAGGGGGTTTGCTACCCTTCCTAGCCTCCACCGATTTGTCCTGTAAGCTCTTCTATTTTTGTTTCCGACGAAGGTGACTTTTTACCTTTCTAGGTCTCGCGTTGCTTCTATTCTACCTTTTCCTTGGCAGTGCATTCCTTCTCAACCCGAGCCTTCTCTACAACATCCTTCTTTTTCTGTGTATCCAAGTTCTGCACAACCTTCTTAGTTGCCTCCTTCCTTTTCTTTGCGTCAACACTTTGTGCACCCGTACTTGGCCCAGAAGCTAGATCTGAAGGGGCACGCCACTCAGTTGACCATCATGCTACTACCTCCTACACATCGGTCTCTGTCACTAAATATGGAAAGTCATGCCATCTGTGTGCTGGATCCTTCCACACCTGGATATATACCCTATGAAAGTCAGCCTTGAATGTGGCATAAGCTAATAATTACATGTACACGGTTGGGGACAATATCGGATGTTGGTTAATTGCGATGCGGAGACTTGATTCCATCAGGACCCAAAATACTTTTGTCTCTGTGATCTGTGAAGGGTCCTTGGTAGCCCATAAAGAGGCGAACTATGTTGCCTTCGACAATCCTTCTTCAAGCGAAGGAAACTGGTTGTCCTCCGGCAGTTCCCATGCAACCAACACAATAGACAACAATAACCAAGCGTAATGAAACGGCTTGGTTTCATCCTAGGTGTCGGGTTATGTTATATTATGTCCACGACTAGTCCACATAGTTAACTGAGTGTTAGAGGGGGAGGTCATAGGGGGTTTGAGTGGTACCTGTAGCCCCACTTTATGGGGTCCGGGGCAGCGCCTCGAAAAATTTTGGTTTTGGACCCTATGTTAGGTTGGGCGCACCCAACTATGGTTTTGTGCATGATTTTCTCACATGTTTTTGGACGCGATGGTTTTCGGTCCATGGTATTGGACACGATGATTTTGGTCCATGGTATTGGATTCTTCGGCATGTATAAATATGTATTATAAAATTGAAAGGAACATAATGAAAAATCAAGCTGGTAGTCTCGGTTTTGGGATCCAGGCGAAAATCTCTGTGTATATGTGTTTTATGTGTTATGCTATCGCATTGTTTATTTCCTATGTTTTAGAATTCGTATGCAGGTAATTTTTATACGGGGTTAAAACCTACATTTGGTATCGGAGTTGTTTTTGGCTTCAAGGGGATGCCTTTGTTGCTGAGGGGTTTCACTCGAGCCTGTGGTAGACTCTGTTCAGTGGGAGATCTACGAGATTAATTCTGGTGGTGAAAGAAGATGGCGAGCAGTGGAAAAATAGAGATCGAGAAATTTAATGGTCATAGTTTTGAGTTGTGGAAACTCAAGATGGAGGATCTGTTGGTGGATAAAGATCAGTGGATCGCGGTAGATCCAAGTACTAAACCAATAGGAGTGTCCAATGAAGAATGGAAGAAGTTGGATCGAAAAGCAAAGAGCACAATATGATTGTGTGTGTCAGATTCAGTATTGCTGAATGTATCAGGGGAAGCTACGGAGAAGGCTTTGTGGGACAAGTTAGGGACTTTGTACCAATCTAAGTCTATGGTGAATAAACTGTTCCCGCAAAAAACGTTGTATAACCTGAGGATGAAAGATGGAGACTCAATGACAGAGCATCTAAATGCATTTAATATTGTGGTAAGTCAGTTAGCATCTGTTGATATCAAAATCTCAGATGAAGATAAGTGCATTAGTTTGTTGTGTTCTCTACCAAATTCATGGGATAGTCTAGTTATTGCAATAGGTAGCAGTGCAACTGCCTTGCATTTTGATGAAATAGTCTCATCCTTGCTGATGGATGAGATGAGACGGAAAAATATGGAGAGCAAGAATGATGATTCCTTGTGTGTACGAGGATGGTCCTAGAACAGAAACAAAAATAAGTCATTGAGTGGGAGATCTAAATCTAGAGGGAGATCTAAATCTCCAAGAAAACCTGTAAAGGTAGTGTGCTGGAAATGCAGAAAGGAAGGGCATTTAAAGGGAGTGTAAATCTAAAGCCCCTGATAAAGGAAAAGGATTTGACGATGCTCCTTCTGCAGAGGCGAAAACCACCTCAGATGAAGGTGGGGATGTGTACTTGGCTTCTTCAAGTACACATGTAGATCATGAGGCATGGTTGATTGACTCAGGTGCATCTTTCACTTCACTCCCCATAAGAGTGGTCTGTGAGTAATGAGAATACGATGCGTGGCGAGTCTTCTTAGGAATGATAGGAAGGTAGAACATTGTCGTGGAAAATTAAAGTTGAAGTTGCAAGGTGGAAGGGTTAGAACCCTTCCGGGTGTTCTGCATATTCCTGCATTAGCCAGAAATCTGATTTCTGTAAGCAAGTTGGAAGATGCAGGTGTAAAGACAGTGTTCGAGAAGGATACCTGCAAGATGGTTCGAGGAGCACTGGTATTGATGCGGGGAGTTCGGATTGGAACTCTGTACAAGCTGCAAGGTAGCACTGTTGTGGACGGGTGCAATAGTTCTATGGTTCCTGAAAATGGAGCAGAAAATCTAGTGGTCTCTGGAGAGAAGACCATGTTGTGGCATCAAAGGCTTGGACATATTGGAGAGAAGGGCCTTCGAATACTTCATGGTAAAGGTATGGTAGAAGGTATGAGTAATAGCTCTCTAGATTTTGATTTCTATTAAAATTGTGTATATGGGAAGCAGAATCAAGTGAGTTTCCACTCTCGTGGTAAGAGGGCGAAACAGATATTAGAGCTTGTGCACAATGATGTGTTTGGACCTGTAAAGGTTCCATCACTCGGTAAGTCTATGTACTATGTATCATTTATAGATGACTTCTCAAGGAATACATGGATATGTTTCGTTAAGAAGAAATATAAAGTCTTTGATAGGTTTAGAGAATTCAAGGCTCTGGTGGAAAACCAGATAGAGAAGAAGATAAAGGTGTTGAGGACAGATAATGGTGGAGAATTTTGTAGTTAGGAATTTGAAGAATTCTATAAGAAGTGTGGTATAGCACGGCAGAAGAGTACTCTAATATACACCTCAGCAAAATGGAGTTGCAGAAAGAATGAACAAGACGTTGATGGAAAGGGCAAGAAGCATGCCTAGTGGTGCTGGGTTAGGACAGGAATTCTGGGCATAGGCGGTGGATACTGTATGTTACCTAGTCAACAAGTCACCTTCATCAGCGTTGTAGGATAGGACTCCACAAGAGGTATGGACTGGTAAGAAATCCTCTCTTTCACATCTGAGGGTATTTGGATGTGATGCATATGTACATGTTCCAAAAGAGAAACAAACCAAGTTGGATAGTAAATCTAAAAAGTGCATCTTTATTGGGTATAAGGATGGTTTAAATGGTTATAAGATTTGGAACCTAGTAACAAGGAAGGTTTTGTACAGCCGAGATGTGGTGTTCAGAGAGATGAAAGATGTTATTAAACATGAATTCCAACCAAAGGAACCTAAGAAGGTAAAGTTTGAGCTAAAGGAGGAAGAATCAGACTCTACAGCAGAGGAGGCATCAGAAGATGAAGAGCCACAAACTCTGGGTGTAAGAAGATCAACTCGAGAAAGAAGGCAGCCAGAAAGGTATAGTCCATCTGCTTTCTGTTCAATTTTTTCTTTATCTGTTACTGATGATGATCCCAGAACTATGAAGGAAGCAGTAGATTCAGAGGATGGAAAACTCTAGAAAGAGGCCATGATTGATGAAATGGCATCTTTGCACAAAAATGAGGCTTGGGATCTAGTGTAGTTGTCAGCTAGAAGGAAACCCATTGGCAGCAAATGGGTGTTCAAGAAGAAGAGAAATATGGAAGGAAAGGTGGAGAAATACAAAGCTCAGTTGGTAGAAAAAGGTTATTCCCAGGTGCTGGGAATTGATCTTGGTGATATTTCTTCTCCTGTTGCCAAGGTAACTTCTATTAGATTACTTTTATCTATTGCTACTGCTTTTGATTTTGAGGTAGAACAGATGGATGTGAAGACAACATTTCTTCATAGGGATCTGGAAGAGGAGATCTACATGAAGCAACCTCAAGGCTTTGTAGTGAAGGGTAAGAAAGAATTGGTATGCAAGTTAAAGAAGTCTCTGTATGGGTTAAAACAGTCACCAAGGATGTGGTATCAGAAATTTGATATATTTATACGGGGACTTGGCTTCACCAGAAGCAAAGCAGATCACTGTGTGCATTTTAAATTAATTGGTGACCGTGTTATTTATCTGGGCTTGTATGTGGATGATATGTTGCTAGTTGGAAATGACAAAAAAATTATCCAAGATTTGAAGACCCAATTATCCTCCAAATTCGACATGAAAGATCTTGGTGATGCAAACTATATTTTGGGCATGGAAATTAAAAGAGATCGTACAAAGAGGAAGCTTTGGTTAAACCAGAGGAAGTATGTCAAGACAATACTACAGAGGTTTAATATCCAGGATGGTAAACCGGTGAAGGTTCCTACTCCTGTAGGTGTGAGGTTATCTGCTGAACAGTATCCCAAGACACAAGAAGAGAAAGAGGAAATATCTCATGTTCCATATGCAAGTGCAGTCGGTAACCTAATGTATGCAATGGTCTGTACTAGACCAAACATTGCACATGCAATGGGAGTATTGAGCAGGTTTATGTCAAAACCAGGGAAGGAGCATTGGATAACAGTGAAGCAAGTTTTCAAGTATTTGTGTGGCACTAGTGATTATGGTTTGTACTACCAAGGAAGACCAGGATTGGACAGAGTGTTGGATATTCATGGCTTTGTTGATGAAGACTGGGCTAGAGATCTGGATCAAAGAAGATCTACAAGTGGGTATGTGTTTAACCTATTTGGAGGTTTAGTTAGTTGGATGAGTTAGAAACAATCTGTAGTGGCACTGTCAACTACAGAGGTAGAATACATGGTAGCCACTCATGCAAGCAAGGAAGCAGTTTGGTTGTCAAGATTGTGTTCAAGTATGGGGTTAGTACAGGAAGCTATAAGGATAAACTGTGACAGCCAAAGTGCAATTTTCTAGGCAAAGAACCCTGCATATCATTCAAAGACAAAGCACATTGATGTTCAGTATCACTTTGTGAGGGATATGATAGAAGACAAAAAGGTGTTGGTGGTAAAGGTGGACGCTTTGAAGAATATTGCAGATGCATTGACAAAATCTATGAGCTTTGAGAAGTTCTCTTGGTGTAGAGAGACAATGGATGTTTCAGGGCTGGAAAAATGACTAAGCTCTCTTGTGGCCCCTTGCAGAAAGAAAACAACAAGTGGGAGAATGTTGGGTTGTGTTATATTCTTTCCACGACTAGTCCACGTATTTAACCAACGGTTAGAGGGGGAGGTCACAGGGGGTTTGAGTGGTACCCGTAACCCCACTTTATGGGGTCCAGGGCAGCACCTCGGAAAATTTTGGTTTTGGACCCTATGTTAGGTTGGGCGGACCCACCTATGGTTTTGTGCATGATTTTCGCACATGTTTTTTTTTGGACGCGATGGTTTTCGGTCCATGGTATTGGATGCTTCGGCATGTATAAATATGTAATATAACATTGAAAGGAACATAATGAAAAATCAAGCTGGTAGTCCCGATTTTGGGATCCAAGGGAAAAACTCTGTGTATATGTGTTTTATGTGTTATGCTCTCACATTGTTTATTTTCTGTGTTTTAGAATTCATATGCAGGTAATTTCTATATGGGGTTAAAACCTACATTTGGTATCAGACTTGTTTTTGGCTTCAAGGGGACGCCTTTATTGCTAAGGGGTTTCAATCGAGCGTGTGATGCAGGAAAGTGTTCCCTCTATGGACAGAGGCAACCCCTCTAGCCCTAGAGTGGGTCTAGTCACAAACAAGGACAGATCAAAAATAGCTTTCCGTAAATAGTTAAATTTGGAGGCCTACCTCAACTGGTGGTCGATTGAGTTCCGTTATGCTACTCCAGCTTCCACTTCCTTCTTCTCAACAAGTGATCAACTTGAAACAAAGCAAAGGAAATACAGCAAAGCATGTAACCGGATACAACTATGAACTATTTACTCACAAAGTCAAGAAGTCATGATCTATCAAGTACATTACATACAAGACATAGGAAAACATCATTGATTGCATTAATAATGAAATAAGAGTTAGCTTACAACCAAAGTCTTGACGTCACAAGCCTTCTCAGAAAGAGTACAGCCAACATGTTCTTCAAGCATTCACTCTTTGAAGATGGATATCCCAACATACAAGAGCTATCTCACTCATAAGTTTTACACAAGATCAAGGGCACTTCACAACCTTCCACAAGCTATCAACAATCCCACACTTATCACTATCACACCAGCTATCTAGCAAACTCACAAACACTAACAGCACTGCTCAACTAGCCAACTATCAGGAACTAGCCATGCATATCAATGGTGAGAGTTTAAATAGGAGAAGGAGTCTCCATGAATGGGGGAAAGGAGAGCTTATCACTTAGGAAGGTATCACAATTGACGGAACTATCACACCAGGGAAGGAAGGGCGACATAAACAAGGCCAACAACTAAGTCTGGAGTCATCTAGAAGGCCGATTGTTGGAACAATTTGCCCAATCTGGATCATCGCGGGCATAGAACTGAGCTTCAGCGCTGACATCGCAAGTGATCAGTGGAGATAGTCAGATCATCGTCGAAGATACCACATAGCCCCATGCTGGTGCTTAAAATCGGGCCATCGCGGGAATTGAGTGTACTTCCGTGATAGAAGCACGAATGGATTGTTCATCGGCGCCTTTCAACGCGTTTATTAAGCCTATGACCGTGATGAGGTAGATACTTTAGGAAAAGTGGGTCAATAGGCAGCATAGGAGAGCATTTGTCTATCATAAGCATGTTTGACTTGGACACATGACATAGTGAGAAGACCGGGAGTGAAAGCGGTTATAAATTATTGTGTAACAGATGCCCCCTAAAGTATGAAGCCCGAGAGAATGGGAGGGGTGAAATGCTTTACAAAACAACTGAGCTGGAACACCATATGGAAGAACCTGTATGCAAGTCGAACTGATATCTCTGAAGTACATGTAGTCTAGGAATGGGCACAGCCATCCAGAAGACATATGAAATAGGTCTCTGGTATGGGCATAGCCATCCAGCTAATGAGACCATGATAATGATAAAGGTATGGTCGTAGCCATCCATGAAGACTCAGGTATGGTCATAGCCATCCATCAACGAGTCATGTAACCAGAAACCAATCCACGCAGCCCGAACATATGACATCTAAGATTGGGGTCTTGAACCCAACCGACCATAGTACAAATTCTAACATGTGAATCGGGGTGTTGAAGTCGAGCATGAGAGAAAGTCGCTTGATTACTGGTTGATGAGGTAAACCATTAACAAGCGCGAGAGAAGCCACCAATAATGCCAATGGTTCTCAAGGTACTGTCCAGTACAATCCACAGAGTGTGAAAAAGGAGCTGAAGTCGAACACTCATGGAATCACCCAACCAACGACCAATGATGCAAACCGACCGTCAGGTTCGAAGAACTTGCCATTGAGGCATGCAAGCTCTAAGGTACCAAAGGGGATATCTAGATCAATCTCCTGGATAATGAGCTGATGTCGACAGGAGATGACCCGTCGCAGGAGGGCCATAATGTTTCCCCCATCAATGACACGAGATAAGGAACAAGTGGTAGATGGTAAAATAGAGTATTAGAGAAGGAGACAGAGGTGTAAACTACAGAAGGATTATACTCTTGAACATGTCGGCGACACGACTCCAGAGGGTGGCAACATTCAAGTACCAAAGGATCAGAGGCTTAATGACAATGGCATGAATCAGATGGAATGAGGCTAAATGACAACCCAAACCCACGGAAGGCCAAATGACGATGTATGGATGTCCCAACCTGACAAGAAGCAGAAGTGTTGATGTTCAAGAGTGACTCGCTACCATAGACAATCGATGATAAACCTACTGTTAAATCCAACCTAGTAATAGTTAACGATCCCTAGGGAGGAGAATCTCGGGTCTCGTCATGGTGACGAGTCCAATGTCTTCAGGGTTTAATGAGTCCAACATAGGCAAAAATCAGAGTCTTTTTCATGTTTAGGGAGTTTGAAAATGATACAGAAAATAAAACTCCAATGGGGTCCTTTTTCGTGTTGGCATTATGATACATATGTTGTACTTGATGGCAACTCACTCATCTCAGATGATAAATTATAGTGCAGAGAAAAGTTCATGCACTTTCATGAAGATAAAATTTCCTTTCATGCAGAGAAAAGTTCATGCACTTTCATGCAGAGAAAAGTTCCTTTCATACAAAGAAAAGTTCACGCACTTTCATGCAGAGAAAAGTTCCTTTCATGCAGAGAAAATTTCACGCACTTTCATGAAGAGAAAAGTTCCTTTCATGCAGAGAAACGTTCACGCACTTTCATGCAGAGAAAAGTTCCTTTTCATGCAGAGAAAAGTTCACGCACTTTCATGCAGAGAAAAGTTCACGCACTTTCATGCAGAGAAAAGCACATGCAACATGGGAAATCTTATGGTTGGTTCATGTATTAGTCTGACAGATTTTGAAATCCTATGGTTTGGACCCGTGGTATTGCATCCAAAAAGAGTTGAAACCCAGTATTGGGTCTGTGTTATTTTGTTATGGTTTTGGACATGGTATTGAGTAAGGACTAAGACTATAAAAGGAGAAGAAGATCATTAGGCAAAGGCATGGAAAAAGACTTGAATATCTGATGTAGTATGAGATCCAGTATGCAGGATATGGGTTATGATGCATTGCTTGATCTGAGCTAAGGAGGGACCTCACCAGTTGATGGAGAACAATATCTAAGGATAGATCGGGATCAAATGGTTTGAAATGAATCATCTTTATATGGTTTGATCATGGATATACTAGATATGAATTATTTATGCATGTTTTATTGTACGCATGTTATGATCTGGGTATGAATGATGTCTGAAACAACCGCAAAGTCATGATTGAATATGTATAGATATGTACGCGGGCTGGCTTTGGCGAAAGCGCGTATATACGCAGGTTTGATTCATCGTAGTAGCGTATACGTAATGAAGTATGATGTTTGAAGTTGCAGTTGGGTTTGATTGTTATTGCAGAGTTTTGTAGTCTGCTCTGTGTTCTGGTGGCTGTATTATTGATAGGGTTTCAGTGTTTCAGTGATTCAGAAATTGATGATGCTAGTATTGATTGTTTTTTGCTTCAATGATATTGATGGGTCCAGTATGAAAATTGGATGAAACGTGGCCTTTAGATTATAGTGTTGTGCTTCAGGAGTATCCAGCCTGAAAATGTATGAAACGTGGTACCTGGAGGAAGAAAGAGAAAGTTGTTGCCTTCTATAGGTCGGCACCTACGTATTAGTACATCAGCTAGTACAAGAGCTAAGGGGGTGGTAGCTCCCTTCCAGTAGCAGCTGGAGAATGAGTAAAGGTTGGAGCATTTCAGTAGGCCAGCACCTATGTACTAGTAAGTGGATCGGCTAGTACAAAGATCTAAGGGGGTTGTAGCTCCCTTCCAGGAGAGTCTGGAGAACGAGAGAAGGTTGTAGCCTTCTCTAAGTCGTACTGGTATAAGACTGCACCAGTACAAAACTATTGTAAAAGAAGTTTCTTATTAAAAGAAGATAGAGACGACTTGTAGCAGGTGGTTTTCACCCACATTGGGTTTCCACCTTATATCATGGTGTTCATGTGTGCTTCTTGTGTGTGATGATCTATTCTATTTTACTGCACCTGCTTACTATACATATGGTTAAATAAGTTCTGATGCACTAACTAAATATCAACATTTAATGGATTAATTGAATCATAAGTATTCTAGATATATGCTAGTTGCATTAGACACAGTTGCGTTGAAGTAGCGTATATGTATCTGAGTATGGAAATGAAAAAAATTTATTGGTTTGATAATACTAATTCACCCCCCCCTCTCAGTATTATTTCCAACATTTCGTAGAGTTGTGTCTCTCGAGCCCGAAAAAGTATAAAACAATACTCGAAAGAACTGCCTGACCATTATGATCGAAGAGTAATTTTCATAATTAGTGACTTCGACCGGAAAAAGTAGAAAAGCGACTGAAATCACATCGTTTCGTAACCATTAACGAACCTGAAACGACAAAGGCCCGACAATCTTTTCTCATTTAAACAGTTGGAAAAAGAGCTTAAAGGTGACTGCCTCTTATTTACTTTTAACGAGTCAAGAGGATAACTTGACTATCTTTTCATGTTTTAAGTCGGAAAAGGGCTTAAAGACGACTTCATGGATCAAGTGTACACGAAACTTCCATCACCTGTAGACCTACACAAAACACGTCACACGTCAACCCTTTCGATATAACATGAACATCATAGCTAGAAAAACCATATTTTAACTTAAACATATGATAAAAATGAGGAAAAACCCATATTTACAAAATATTTTTTTAATTTTCCAAAAATTACTATAAAAGGGGGGTTAAACCATTGATTTTTTACCATTGTTACTGTTTATGCACTGTAGAGCGTTTTGGAGCACCGAAGTTGGTGAGCTAATTCCGGCCCGTTCGTCCATCATTCGTCCCAAAACTTCGTCCAAGTAGATAGAACTCATCTTATGCCTTAATTCAATGTCTTTTTCCATGCATTTGACCGTGAAATGTGTAAGTTTGGGCGGATTTTTCAAACCAAGTTCCGTCGCTCGATCATCACGGGTATAGCCCTCGGGTCCGCGATGACCGAAAAATTTACACAGACCGCACCCCAATCATCATGGATAAGTGATGTACTTCCGCGATGACCGCAGAAAAATAACACTAGCGCCCTCGCATCATCGCGTATGTTTTAGGAACAGACGCGATGACGCCGCGCGACCATTTTTAAATGTAAATTACGTTTAAAATTTTGGAAAAAAGGGTGCTAATCAATTTTTTCTGTCATGCAGGCTATAATGGCGTTCGTCTAGAAAGAACGAACACATGATGACAATGATATCCAAGCTTTCGCCGATGTGGGTTGCCGAAACACATTGCGAGCCTGCGGATTGCTCAAATTCTTCCTTACTTCGCACCTCTAGTCACAGCCTGATTTACTGGAGCTACTAATCCAGGCCTGGAATCCCACAGATGAGAAATTCATCATCCGAGGCTGGGATATTGAATTTGATGCCACAGACATATATTATTTGACCGAGCTGTCCCGTCGGGGTGAGAGGCCAATTTTGGAGGGCCAACGTCCTGGGGACGAATCACTAGAGATGATTATGGCACGAGTGTGCCCCCAGGCACGAAAAACAAAGAGTGGGAAGGTGGAAATCCTGACAGTGAATGATGTGATTCTTCGCACTATGTTATTCATGGTGACATGGGCAGCGGGCTCCCAAACCCAACATGAGGCTTCGAAGACCCATCTCTGGCTGCCTTGCGAATGTCTCAATCCAACCATGTTTAACTAGGCAGACACAGTGACGGCAAACATGAAAAGGCAGCTTACCAGATGTCGTCGAGGAGAGATGAAGCAGTTTGGCTACGGATCCATCTTAGTCCCGCTCATGCTGGAGCGAGTGCCGGCATTGCAGCTACAAGACATGGATTTAGATGTGCCTAGACCACGTGAGACCAGAGCTACACGGTGGGCACACTTCATGCCACAAGGAGGTGGTGGACGACCAGTATCCCGGGGGATACTATTTCGAGAGTGGCTGGACCGCTAGGTGATCTTTGTCGAGGATTGGCCATACACTGGCATGGACTTCCGCGGAGATCTTGACATGCAGCTGCCCCCAGGCGAGCAGTGGGATGATGGTGGTAAGACACTCGATCACATTATTTTTTCATTTCCTTTTTTCTGATGTTTTTTTAATTTTTCATGTACATGTCCTAATAACAATCACTCTGGAATTGTAGACGTGGGACCAGTGAGACCCGTTGGGTTGGCTCCAGAGGCACGGAGGGATGCAGAGGGCATCGGAGCACTGGCCGTGGCTCCTTCAGTGGATGACGAGATGGAGACAGTGTCTGGAAACCTTGAGGGTCTGATGGAGGGGATCCCCGACTACATGGGGGTCAAGGAGGTCCCTGTAGCATTGCAGGTCCACACAGTAGGAGTGAGACCTAGGGTGCACCGCTTGTTGAGGCGGTCGGCACGGGTGGCGGTGTGATATAGGGAGCACAACCCGCCACAGTAGATGCCTAGATTTATTTCTTGTTGATGACTTTTTGAGAGACATGTGTCTCAGATGTACGAAGAGCACAGACTCTGCTTGGACATATACATTTATTTTTTGAGCGCCTCGGTGCGCCACACGATATATATATATAATATATATATAATATTAATATATATATATATATAGCTATATATACCTATTCCTCTGGTTTATTGTGTTTTTTATGCTTCTATCTATTGTTTTAATTACATGTTATGCAAATGTCTGTCTAATACATAATTGGCTAATGCATCAGTTAATGTGTTTAATCGCCTTGGAATGTGTTGATATGTGATGAAATCAAAATTCCTTTCTAACAATTTAACATGTAAATACAACCTTAAAATCCGATGGTCTCTGATGGAATATCGCCCATTGAGATTGTGGACGACAAGCTAAGAATCCAGGTTCACAACCAATGTTCGAATACTGAGATTAATCACCTCCACCAGTAACTCAATAACTGCACTATACTCAGTGACATTGTTTGTGGTACAACCTAGACAAACACCTTGAAGGTCTACCAGTTCACCATGAGGATCGTAGATCACCCATGCCGCAGAAGACAGGTTGCGTGTACTATGGGAGGCACCATTGGTGAAACCAACGTAAGTTGCACCAAACATCTGCACAAGAAGCAAAAAGACACAATAAGCGGCAATCATGCTGAAACACCAAGCCAAAAACATGAAAACACACACACACACAACACACTTGCTAAAACACACGTATGTACAAATCGGAGTGCATGGAATTCACGCATAATATTTTTTCAAGTAAAGCCCATTTCAGGGCTTATCCAGAGGGTTCCCTTCATAGTCAATCAGCTCGTAGGCCCCTTTCTACAAAACTCGCTTTACAATATAAGGCCCGTGCCACATGGGCTCGAATTTGCCTGCCCCCAGCTTATCATTGGCTTGATCGTAGAGTAGGACTAAATCTACCTCAACAAAAGAATGAGGATGAACAGTATGATCGAAGTTAGTTTTCACTCTCTTCTTTTGTGCTTCGATAGCTAGAGAGGCTAGTCGACGAGTCTCATCTAGCCGCTCCAAGTAAAGAAGGCATTCTTCTACCGAAATACTGTCGGGGAGTAATTCGATGGCTAATTTCAAAGAAGGGATCTCGCACTCGATGGGAAGGGTAGCCTCCAGTCCGTAAACCAGTTGGAATGGGGTGAAACTGGTGGCATCCTTCACAGAAGTTCGGTAGGCCCATAAGGCAGAGAACAACATCAAGTGCCAGTTGGACTTGTGCATGCCAATGGTTCGTTGAAGCATCGTAACTAGAACCTTGTTGATAGCTTCTACTTGGCCATTGGCCTGAGGATAGTATGGAGTCGAGCTATCATGCCGCAAAACTAGCTAGGTTGTAATCTCAGTCATCATATGATTACAGAAATGCTTACCGTGATTAGTGACGATAGCCTGAGGGACTCCGAACCGTGAAATAACATGATTAAACAAAAACTATGCCATTGTGTGACAGTCTTCAGATAGTGTGGGCATCGCCTTGGCCCATTTTGTGAAGTAATCAATGGCAACGATGATATACTCATGCCCCCCAGTCGTGCGAGGGTTACAGGTCATATAATCAATGCCTCATTTTGCAAAAGGGTCGACGGTAACAACAGGGTGCAATGGAGCGGGGGGCACACGCATCTTCCACTGGTAGATTTGGCACTCGTGACAGGGGCGGACAGCAAGAATGCAATCCTTAAAGACGAAGGGCCAAAAATAACCGGCACGGAGGATCTTTTGAGCAGTAGCATATCCAGTCATGTGACCACCGCAGGCGCTAGAATGGCAGTCATTTAAAACTCGCTCAGCTTCCTCATGCGTTAAACATCGGCGAAGAACAGAATCGATGCCGAGGCAGTACAGGGTGTCCCCAATAATACGATAGGGCTAAGATTGATGGTGAATCCGTTGCCGAGAATCCTTAGACACATCGGGACGCAAAGAGGACGTCTGTAGATAGACAATGATATCCCCGTACCAGGGATCGAGGGTGATGATTAAGAACAGGGTTTCGTCCGGAATATGGTCCTCTAACCGAGAGGGTGAAGCAAGAGATGGCAAAGAGCACAATAATTTAGCAAAGACAAGGGATTTCTTGGACTTGGAAGTGGTGAATTCCAAGTCAAACTCTTGGAGGATAACAATCCACTTTGAATACTTGCCCCCAGCAACTGACGTGACAGAATGTACATCGTCGGGTTGCAATTGGAAACCACTGTCGTAGTGCGCAATAAGATATAATGGCGGAAACGTTGGATGGCACAAACGGCGGCCAATGCCAACTTCTCGATGTGAGCATATCGAGATTCCGTATCTAATAAATTGCGGCTGAGATAATAAATGACGTGCTCAATGTCATTGTCATCATCTTGAACAAGATCCATGCCAATAGTGGTATCGGCAGCGGCCAAATACAGAGTGTAGTCACGATGATAATTAGGAGGATGCAACAATGGAGCAGAAACAAGGAGAGCCTTGAGGTGCTCGAAGGACTCTTGAGCAGAGGCATCCCAAAGAAAAGGGGTGTCCCGTTTTAGTAACCACATGAAACCTTTGGCCACTTTGGCATAGTTCGGAATGAAGCGTCGTAAAAAATTTGCTTTTCCCTGCAAACTCTGCAATTACTACAAAGAAGCAGGGGGAGGAAGGTTGAGAATGGCCTACTTATCACCGCTTTCACTCTCGGTCTTCTCACTGTGTCATGTGTCCAAGTCAAACATGCTTATGACAGACAAATTCTCTCCTATGATGCCAATTGACCCACTTTTCCTAAAGTATCTGCCTCATCACGATTATAGGCTTAATAAACATGCTGAAAGGCACTGATGAATAGTCCATTCATGCTGCCAGCGCGGAAGTACACCTGATTCCCGTGATGGCCCGATTTTAAGCACTAGCGCGGGGCTATGTGGTCTCTTCGGTGATGATCTGACTATCTGCACTGATCACTTGCGATGTCAGCGCTGAAGCTCAGTTCTATGCCCGTGATGAGGTAAATACTTTAGGAAAATTGGATCAATTGGCAGCATAGGAGAGCATTTGTCTGTCATAAGCATGTTTGACTTGGACACATGACACAGTGAGAAGACCGGGAGTGAAAGCGGTGATAAATTACTTTGTAACACCTGTGGTAGACCCTACTCAGTGGGAGATCTACGAGATTAATTCTGGTGGTGAAAGAAGATGGCGAGCAGTGGAAAGATAAAGATCGAGAAATTTAATGGTCGGAGTTTTGAGTTGTGGAAACTCAAGATGGAGGATCTGTTGATGGATAAATATCAGTGGATCGTGGTAGATCCGGGTACTAAACCAACAGGAGTGTTCGATGAAGAATGGAAGAAGTTGGATCGAAAGGCAAAGAGCACAATACGATTGTGTGTGTCAGATTCAGTATTGCTGAATGTATCAGGGGAAGCTACAGCGAAGGCTTTGTGGGACAAGTTTGGGACTTTGTACCAATCTATGTCTCTGGTGAATAAACTGTTCCTGTGGAAAAAGCTATATAACCTGAGGATGAAAGATGGAGACTCAGTGACATAGCATCTGAATGCATTTAATACTGTGGTAAGTCAGTTAGCATCTGTTGATATCAAAATTTCAGATGAAGATAACTGCACTAGTTTGTTGTGTTCTCTACCAGATTCGTGGGATAGTCTAGTTATTGCAATATGTATCAATGTAACTGCCTTGCATTTTGATGAAATAGTATCATCCTTGCTGGCAGAGAGATGAGATGGAAAAATATGGAGAGCAAGAATAGTGATGCCTTGTCTGTACGAGGACGGTCCCAAAACAGAAACAAATATAAGTCATTGAGTGGGAGATCTAAATCTAGAGGGAGATCTAAACTTCCAAGAAAACCTGTAAAGGTAGTGTGCTGGAAATGTGGAAAGGAACGGCACTCAAAAGGGACTGTAAATCTAAAGCTCCTGATAAAGAAAAGGGATTTGATGATGCTCCTTCTGCAAAGGCGAAAACCACCTCAAATGAAGGTGGGGATGTGTACTTGGCTTCTTCAAGTACACATGTAGATCATGAGGCATGGTTGATTGACTCAGGTGTATCCTTTCACTTCACTCCCCATAGAGAGTTGTTCTGCGAGTATGATAAATACGATGGTGGTGATGTCTTCTTAGGGGATGATAGGAAGGTTAGAATCGTTGGTCGCGGAAAAGTAAAGTTGAATTTGTAAGATGGAAGGGTTAGAACACTTCCGAGTGTTCTGCATATTCCTGCATTAGCAAGAAATCTGATTTCTGTAAGCAAGTTGGAAGATGCAGGTGTAAAAACAGTGTTCGAGAAGGATACCTGCAAGATGGTTCAGGGAGAATTGGTCTTGATGTGGGTTGTTCGGACTGAAACTCTATACAAGCTGCAAGGTAGCATTGTTGTTGATGGGTGCAATAGTTCTGTGGTTCCTGAAAGTGGAGCAGAAAATCTAGTGGTCTATAGAGAGAAGACCATGTTGTGGCATCAAAGGCTTGGACATATTGGAGAGAAGGGCCTTCGAATACTTCATGGTAAAGGTATGGTAGAAGGTATGAGTAATAGCTCTCTAGATTTTGATTTTGTGAAAATTGTGTATATGGGAAGAAGAATCAGGTGAGTTTCCCCTTTGGTGGTAAGAGGGTGAAACAAATATTAGAGCTTGTGCATAGTGATGTGCTTGGACCTGTGAAGGTTCCATCATTGGGTAAGTTTGTGTACTATGTATCATTTATAGATGATTTTTCAAGGAATACATGGATATATTTCCTTCAGAAGAAATCTGAAGTCTTTGACAAGTTTAAAGAATTTAAGGCTCTTGTGGAAAACCAGATAGAGAAGAAGATAAAGGTGCCGAGGACAAATAACGGTGGAGAGTTTTGCAGTAAGGAATTTGAAGAATTCTGTAAGAATTCTGGTATAGCATGACAAAATACTACTCCATATACACCACTACAAAATGGATTTGCAGAAAGAATGAACAAGACGTTGATGAAAAGGGCAAGACATTCTCAGTGGTTCCGGGTTAGGACAGGCATTCTGGCAAGAGGCAGTGGAGACAACATGTTACCTTGTCAATAGATCACCTTCATCAGCGTTGGAGGATAAGACTCCACAAGAGGTATGGACTGGTAAGAAACCCTCTATTTCACATCTGAGGGTATTTGGATGTGATGCATATCTACATGTTCCAAAGGAGAAAAGAACCAAGTTGGATAGTAAATCTAAAAAGTGCATCTTTATTGGGTATAACGATGGTTTAAAGGGTTATAAGCCTTGGAACCCAGTAAAAAGGAAGGTTGTGTACAGCCGAGATGTGTTGTTCAGAGAGGTGAAAGATGTTATTAAACATGAAGTCCAACCAAAGGAACCTGAGAAGATAGAGTTTGAGCTAAAGGATGAAGAATCAGACTCTACAACAGAGGAGGAATCAGAAGATTAAGAGCCACAAACTCCAGGTGTGAGAAGATCAATTTGAGAAAGAAGGCAGCCAGAAAGGTATAGTCCATCTGCTTTCTGTTCAAATTTTTCTTTATCTATTACTGTTGATGATCCTAGAACTATGAAGGAAGCAGTAGATTTAGAGGATAGAAAACTCTAGAAAGAGGCCATGGTTGATGAAATGGCATCTTTGCACAAAAATGAGGATTGGGATCTATTGGAGCTGTCAGCTGGAAGGAAACCCATTGGTAGCAAATGGGTGTTCAAGAAGAAGACAAATGCAAAAGGAAAGGTGGAGAAATTGATGAGCCCAAAATTGGGTAACTTATTGGGCTCATTTTGCCTAATTATCCTTGTTCAGTCCTTCTTCAATCCTCCATTTTTCATATCTTATGCATTATTTTTTAGTATGTTTATGTCATTTGTACAAATAACGGTGGTCACTCTTCCTAGTTGGCTAACACGTGCTTATTTTAGGTTTTTGACACATGTTGGAGCAAAACCGAGCAATCATGGGCTAGATGACAACCAAGCTTGAGGTGAGGATTCGTAGGGGGGTTGTCTATGACATTAAATAGCCCTTCCTCGGGATCTCCACCACCATCTCCGAGCTCAAAGGCCACCAAAAACGGATCTTGAAGGCAGCCGAGCAGATTTTGGAGAAGGGACTGTCTACTAACAGTTTGGACAGCCAAGTACCCTAGATTTAGGAGGCTTGCTAGGGCCATTGTGGTGTATAAATGATAAGGCCTAAACCTTCGTAAGGGACTTTTGAAACCATTACATATTTTTTTCACTACAGTGCTGTCACATTCAGCTTGTTCTCTTGTAGCCATTTTGGCATAACTTTTGACTGATGACTATTTTTTGATAATGATAAGCAGTCTTATTTTATATCAACTCTGAGTTTTCCATAGGAGCCATAGCTCTCAGGGTTGGGCCCAACCTGAGAGCCTAGGGCCTCCTTTCTGTACAATTATCTTTCCTTTATGCATCGTTGTTTTCCTTTTTATGCATTTGCAAACGTATTTCTGTGAGGCAGATTGAGTTGTGTTGATTAACTAGGTCACTGTTTATGAATAGAATTTCTTCAAGATGTTTAGAATAGATTGGTAGGATAATAACAGGAAAAAAGCTCCAAAAAAGGGTCAACAACGCTATTGGTTTCACCCCTTCCTCATTGGATCAGGGGTTGGAATTGAAGCAGCCGTGCTGTCCCAAACAAAAACACTAGTTTTCCTTGTCATGCAATCATTAGTGTTCCTTTTTCATTTGCAGAAGTTGGTCATGCGTTTAGATCTCTGAAATGTCTCATTGCATAGTTGATATATATATGGTTCTTCTTTAAATAAAACTGCTGTTTGTCCACTTTATTGTTAGCTAGATTAGATTAGCTAGGACTTTGATTAATTGCAAGACTTTGTTGATTCAGTTGAATGTACACAGTGTAGAGAATCTCTACCACTCTTTCATCCACCTAAGCTTCATCAGAGCCATCTATTCCATCTCCTAGCTAGGTTCCTCGTCTCACATCTGTCCTCTTGCCCACGTAACCCTACCTTTTTGTGCAATCATTGTTTTAGCCTTCTTTGAGCCAATTCAACCTTCTACACCTGCACACCACTCCATCCACCATTCCCTGGGCCAGTTCATACCCCTATCCTACCTCCATATCCATTCATGCATCTTCCCTCACTCGCCCATCCTCCAAAGTCTCATTTTTAAACATCCTCTAGAAATTTCTGAACATCCTGTAGAAATTCCTGAACATCCTGTAGAAATTCCTGAACATCCTATAGAACCCCTGCAAACTTCCTGTAGAAGATCACAAATGAGGTTTCTTGATAGCCAAACTTTGTGAAACTCTCTAGAAGGGTGTTAGGGACTCCTTAGACCCTCTCTTAACCTTCCCGACCTCTTCCAAGCATTTCTCCTCCTTGATCCACCCCTGCACAGTCAAGAACAGTGAAAGCATATGAATGATGAAACTGACGACTTAATCAAAAATACAAAAAGATGTTTTCTTCAGATAGAGGTAGTCTAGACACATGTATTTTACCTTCATAGAATTAATGGCATCTCTTTCAGTAGTTTTCATTCTCTTCTTTGTGTCAGTAGGACTAGCGGGTAGAATTAGGGTTTGGTAGGGTTTGCACTTTCCTTCAGTTTTCAATCTCTTTTTGCAAATAGATTAGCTTCCTTCGAGTTAGCTTTCATCCATCAATTAAAAGCTTCTTCTAAGAGCTCATAGAAGTTGGCTTAAGCTCCTAGCAGACTTGTGCCAGCTGACCAAGTGACAACTGTGACAAGAGCTAGTACTTGTGCATACAGCACCGTCACTTCCAAGTTTGTTATGAACTATCGGGTTGATAAAAGTAAAGAAGGAGTCCCAGGAGTTGTAGCATTATTGCTTGCAATACTGGAGCCCCCATCTTTTTGGCGCCATTGCCGGGGAAGCATCAGAGTATTGGTGATTGTTGCTTTTCTTCTATTTTCTCCTACAACCTCTGCTAAGTAGTTTATTTCATTTCCATTCTGCAATTTCATTTTCGCAAAAGGTAGAGTAGACATTTCCTGCTTTCATAGATAGATTTCAATTCTGCAAGTGTAGCTTAGCATTTCAATTCCGCAATTTCAATTCTGCAAGCGTAGCTTAGCATTTCAATTCCACAATTTCAATTCTGCAAGCGTAGCTTAGCATTTCAATTCTACAATTTCAATTCTGCAAAGTAGATTAGTCCTTTCCTGCTTTCATTTCAATTCCGCATTTTCATTTCAGCAAGGTAGTTAGTTGCAGTTCAATCTATTTTAGTTTTGCAGGTACCAGAAGAAAAAAAAACAAAAGCAATCAAAAGTCTTTCCATTTCATGCCTCGTAGGAACAGAGATAAAACCGTCAAATTCTTACCCAACACCCCCACCACATCACTGAGTCAACCTTCTCTCTTCTCTAGTGACAGTGAGCCAGAAGAACCTATAGGTGAACCTCCTGAGATATATGAAGATCCTGTAACAGAAGAAGAGTTAGAGAACACTCCATCTGAAGCCATGGCTGAAAACCAAAACGGTAGAAGAGAGGATGAGAGAATAGAAGGTGCCTTTCCTATCCGAGAGACCAATGGGGACATGAAAATGAAAAACATAAGTCCCTCAGCTTTACCTCACTTCCATGGATTGACTACTGAAGATCCTGATACCTTCCTATTTGAGTTTCCCATCCTTTGTCGAACTTACGACTATGCTGAGGATGAGCAAAAGTTGAAATTCTTTCCCTCTACCCTCAAGGATGCAACATTACGCTGGTTCATGGAGTTACCTGGAAATAGTATCACCACTTGGGCTCAAATGCAGCAAGCTTTTAATGCCAAATACCGGGACTACTGTA
>APFE030028393.1:7462-23281 GCA_000404065.3 Pinus taeda
GTAAAAAGTGTCATGTCAACATGAAATTACATCAATTACATCAAAGAGGATGAAAAATCCCACCAAAAAGTCAAAACTAGTCAATGTTGCGTTTTCCTGAGCTGAAGGTGCAAAACTCGCAAATTTTCCCAACGCGTAGCACGCCTTCCAGGCCACTTTTGAGGAACTTCCCAGCATCCAAATGAGGAACAATGGGGATTTTTGGAATTTTCTAGACATCTACTCTCCATCACAAGTGGAATTTCTCAATTTGGTGGCCATTTGCCCCTCCAAAATTGCAATCTCCCAAGACTGCTTTCTTTGTGTCCAAAAAGTGACAGAAGGTCATTTTTTGTTTGTTTTTTGACCTTTTGGGGGCTCAAATCTCCATGAAACTTCCTGGCAGTGGCTGAGCAAGTTTATTTTTCCATGACAAATCCGAAAATGCTGAGTTTTCATGAAATGGACCTCCCCAACTTAAGGGTAGCGCGCGGCGCTACACGTTGAGGGCAAAAACTTGTTTTTGGCACAAAAAATTCAAAATTGACCAAAATTGCTCCAATTTTCCTGAATTTTGAGCTGGAGGTGTATCATTGAGGACCATGCTCCCTCAAGGTGGCTTCAGCCAAAATCTAAAGTGGATCGGGCCTTTTCCTCCATTTTAGTGCCTTGGCCAATCGTCCTTTAAGTATCTTCATTTTTGCTTTGCACACATGCATGCGGGCCCAATAATGATTTTTCATGTGGCGGAGCATATCTTTGTCCCTGTTTGCCTTGGCTATCAACTTTTCTAAATGAGTGTTCACCTGAATGAGCATAGATTCCCGATCGATAGGTGTCAAATCACCGGGTCTCCTACGGGCCAATTTCCGGTCTTCACGAATCTTCCGCTGCTCATAAAGTTCATGCTCATCTTCCAACTGTTTTTTGCATTGCTCTAAGTAGTTAATCACCCATTTTGCCATCTGCAATTTCTTGTGTAGCGACTCATTCTCGGCCCTTTGCTCTCCGATGATCTCCTTGAGCTCTGAGGTAGGAGAGCTAACATCAATATCAATGACATCTGTGTCCTGACCTCTTGTAGGACCCTTATCAATCATGGGCCTCTTGCCCCTGTCCTGGACCTGTACCTATGTTGAAGAAGATGGCGAGACCCCTTCCACATGATGTGGAGATAATACTCGCTGTGCCGATGAAGTCAACGAGACCCCTTCCACCTCGGGTGGAGATAGTACTCATCGTGCAGCTGCAAATAAGGCTCTGGGGCCTTTCTGATATGTTACATATGTTGGAGCATCAACATGCTCGGTCTCATGAATGTCAAACTGCTATGAAGGCCCTCCCTCACCATGGACAATCTCAGGAGGTGGGTGTGGCACCGTGAAGAAGTCGCGAGAAATGAAATCCTCCCATGGAATACCATGCTGTGCCAACTGATGCATCACTATGATCTCGATCAGTGCATAATGATATATACTTTTGAGTTGTTGTGCGGGGTTCTTTCTTTGCACTACGGGCACCATCTTTTCTATATTTTGGCACATGAAAAATGGAATGTTCATCATTCGTACCCAGGTAAAATGCATCAACAAGCGGATATGGTACGAATATAAACGTGAAAATTTGCCCTCACAAGTAAAATAGCGCATAATAAGCCTCATCAAGGGTGCATACTCCTCCCTTAGGAATCTGAAAGGAAAAACAGCAGTAAGGTGCCTCATGCATCTGGGTTTGATGTATGGTTGATAATGAAATTTGTCTAGCAACTTCCGCTTGGTCCACTCTTCCCCAACATTTGGTATCCCGGTGGCTTGAGCGACAACCTCAGGTGATAGTGTGAAGTCCACTCCTGCAAGATTCACATGACCATTGTGCAAATGTAGGATAAACAAGTGGACTAATTCTCTGTGATGTTGAATTTGTGAGATCCTCTCACAATACTCAAAACATGATTGGTACCGAAAACAAGTCACTGCAAGTGGACAAGCTTCCAAATAAGCCAAAGAGGTGGGCTCCTCCCTGACATGCCGACCACCTTTACCACCCTTGTGATGCATCCTAGGCACTTCTATCTCTGGTGTTGAATCACTGTCATAACTCTGCTCATAATCTGATTCGGTTTCTGACATGGTTTTGGAGGCAAAGTGACTGAAATGTAATGTTGACTTTGCACTCAATGAACTGTTGTTTGACTTTTTCAAATGCTGTCACCAAGGGGACAAAAAGACATGGGAATTGTTAGGGAAAGGGGAACATGAGGGAATTAGGGACAATAAGAATTAAACAAGGAATTTAGGGAAGGGAAAGGGCATAGAAGTTATGATATTGTAGGGTTTGGGATGAAGTAGAGTTTGGGGTGAAATAGGGTTTGGGATTTTGTAGAGCGATAGTGTAGAATTTTATGAGGAATTGTTAAGGGAAATGTTGGTGAATATGGGGGAAAAAGGGATCAAAAATGGGCAACCTTCGACAGCAAGAGAAATTTGAAACCCTAGTACCATTGAGACTTTAAATTTTCCACAACAAAGTAGGGTTTTGATTTATCATTTTCATAGCATTTGAACACATTAATTTTCTCTTTCATCTGGCAAAACCAAATCTAGCCGTGGAGGAGAGGCCTACCTGCAATGTGCTTAAGAGAAAAATCGAATTGATGGATTGATGGCAATTTGTTGAGCAGAAAACCCAACGCGTAGCGCCCCTCTGACGCGTAGCGCGCATGCAAAATTACACTGAGAAAAGCTCCCTGACGCGTAGCGCGCCCCCAACGCGTAGCGCGCCCTTCCTGACGCATAGCGCGCCTCTGAAACTGCCCACTTTGCTCAAGAACTCCTAAAATCGCCTTTGCAAGGTTTCACTTAGCTTGTGAGAGGCAAATGAGTTGCTAATGAAGAATGATGTTCTTTTATAGGCTTCCTTTAGATTTTCATTTGCACAAAACCCACTTTATAATGTTTTGAATGTTGACACTTTTTTTGAAGTAATTGGCTCTGACTTTTGGTTTCTTTTCTTTGAAAAATTGGTTGAAATGATGATTTCTTCTGAAAATTTTTGCAGGTATAGCTTCGAAGGTGCTTTGGAAAAGGAGACCAAGGCTGCACTTTGACATTTGGAGAGTTTGAAATTTTGAGAATTTTTACAAAAAATGAGAAAATGACCTTTGTTTTTCAAAAATAGATTTTTGAAAACAAGGTGAAAATTAGTGAGAATTGTTGAAATGATGCTTTATGAAGGACATCCCTCTGGCCTGCTGGTCCTTTATGACCTCTCAAAACAAAATTTGACTCAACCCTAGACCTAAGACCTCGAAACTTAAAACAAGACAAATGACCCTTTGAAGATTTTTTTTTTTTACTCAAACAAACCTGAACCAGCAGTGCCAAACAGGAGGGGAATAAAAGACACAAATGCCTCCAGTAGAGTTATGGCATGCCTAACGGAATGCAACATGATCACACTGATGGGACACCTAATTATGAAATGCAAAGAGCTTTGATCTTTGGTGGAGGGCTGCTAGACCGACTCTAACAGTTGCCCTAGAAAGTCTAGTCCTTTGCACCCCTTGAAAACACTTGATCTAGTTGTTCTTTCCTTTTAGGAGCACGATATTTAATCTCATTTATCTCTTTGATTTCATATCCCCAACATTTGATATTAGGTCCTTTAGAATCCCTCTAAGTCTTCTTTCCAATGCCATAGGTCTGACCCAATTTGGACTCTTCAAGGCAAAGTTATGCCCAATCTCTAACAATGACCTAATTATGGACTAGTTCAATAGAGCGAACATGTACGACGTGCCACATGTCATTGTTTCCTCCTTTAGCTCTGAAATTAGTACATAGAAAATTACAGCCCGTGCACTATCTGCCACTTTTTACATAATTCCAATCCTCTTCTCAGAAAGAGAGTTATGACGATTTTCCAAATATCACTTCTTTGATATGAAATTCGGCAGCCTGCAAAAACCCTAACTTCCATACATCATGTATCAAAAAATATAGTGAACAAAGATCTGAACTTTGGTCATGAAGTTCATCAGAATTGAAAATCAAATGAGTTTTAATTTCAGAATCTAAGACTTTACATAATGAAGTTATAACAAAAATGAGACAATCACTACAATTGGAGGATATATGAGACTTCTTTTTATAGAGTTGAGAGAGGCTTCTATAGAGAATGTTGGAGGGATTTTAGGAGCTTAAAAAATTACTAATTAATGACTATTCAATGACCAAAACCAATTATGATTGCCATGCCACAACCCCATAGGGTTTTAGCCCACTAATTGGGGTTACTAACTTTCAAACATGAACATCTCTCAAACTGTGAAGAATTACTTGGCATGCCATATATCAACGGAAACATCTCGATGAGTAAAATCTATATAGAATATCCTTAACTCAAAATAGAGTAAGTTGTCAACTCAAAATTCCCTTGAAAGATTAGGGTAGCCCGTGGTGTTTCTTGGGTTGACATAAATGACAACCTTAGATCATCTTTAGATCAACAATCTCCCCCTTTGGCATTGATGGCAACATAGTTACTCCCCCTGTGATCAGGGCACCTCTTCTTACTACCTTCTCTCCTCCTTTGAAATAAATGGAGAAGGGTAACTCCCCCTGATACACAACCATCCTGCGGACCTGTACACACCTCCACCCCCCCTTTATTTTCTGAATAAGGAAAATCTAATGAGAACTTGGGAGAATCCCAAGCTTCTGGCCAAGATATTCAAATTCTTCATGAGGTAAAGGTTTAGTGAAGATATCATTGATTTGTTCTTTTGTACCAACATATTCAAGTTTGATATTCTTTTCAGCGACTTGTTCTTTAACAAAATGTATTTTTATCGGAATATGTTTTGTTTTTGAATGCATAACAAGATTCTTGGATATGTTGATGGAACTGGTGTTATAACAAAAGATGGGAATAGGCTCACTGAATTGTACTTGAAGATCTTGCAAAGTTTGTTTCATCCAAAGGACTTAAGTACAACAAGCCGCCGTTGCAAGGTATTCTACTTCCATTGTAGATAATGAGATTGAGGTTTTCTTTTTGCTCAAGCATGATACGAGACAACCACCTAGATAGAATTATGCTCCACTAGTACTCTTATGATCATCAATGCTTCCTACCCAATCTGCATCTATAAAGGCTTGAATAATGAGATTGTTTCCCTTGGGATACTACAAGCCATATTTTGGTGTGCCCTTTAGATATCGAAGAATTCTTTTGATGGAAATAATATGTGATTCTTTTGGTGTTGCTTGGAATCTTGCTACTTGTCCAACTGCTTGCATAACAGTTGGTCAAGAGGTTGTTACATATAGAAGACTACCAATCATAGATTTGTACAATCTTTGATCCACATCCTTAAATGTGTCGTTTGTGCTCAATTTTCAACCTATTACCATCGGAGTAAGGATGGGTTTGCAATCTTCCATTTTGAATTTTTTGAGCATTTCCTTGATGTACTTGGCTTGAGATATAAATATTCCTTTCTCTTGCTGAGATATTTGAAGCCTTAAGAAGTATGTCAACTCACCAAGTAAAGACATCTTGAACTCAGTTTACATATTTGTAGCAAATTTATTACTTAGTCGATCATCATTGCTACCAAAGATTGTATCATCCACATACACCTCAACGATTGTTAAATTATCCTTATGTATTTGTACGTAAAGATTTCTATAAGCAGTACCTTTCTTGAACCCTTGTTGATGTAGATATTTGTCAAGACAAGCATACCATGCTCTGGGAGCCTGCTTGAGACCATAAAAAGCCTTATTTCACCTGCAAACATAGTCTTCATTTTCTGGTAGTAGAAAATATTTAGGTTGTTTGATGTAAACTTCTTCTTCTAATTCTCCATTAAGAAATGCTGACTTAACATCCATTTGGTAGACTTTTATTTTTCTTGAACATGAATAGGTGAGAAACATCTGGATGGCTTCCATTCTATCAATTGGTGCAAATGTTTCGTCGAAATCAATTCCTTCCACTCGTGCATAGCCTTTGCAAACCAATCTTGCTTTGTTTTTGGTAACATTTCCATCTTCATTCAATTTGTTCCTGAACACCCATTTAGTCCCAATGACATTTTTATCTTTTGGTTGTGGAACTATTTCCTAGGTGTTATTCTTCTCGATTTGATCCAATTTTTCATTCATAGCTGCTACCCAATTCTCATTCTCGTTGGCTTTCTCAAAACTACTAGGCTCAAAGGTTGCTAGAAAAGCAATGTGAGCTTGTGGTGATGAACGAAGTTGTCGACCTTTTCTTGTTCCAATTCCTTCATTTATGTCACCAATGATTTGATTTGATGGATGGTTCTTTTGAATCCATTCTTTTGTTTTCTTTGGAGGAGCTTGTTGTTGTTGTTCCTATATATCTTGTTGATCATTATTTACTTCTTCCTGGTTGACATTTGCTTCTTATTCTAGAATTTTCTTTGTACCTTTTTCAGCCTCTGTCTCAAGTTTCAAACATGTTAGATCCTCATCATTATTGATTAGAACACTATCTTCATCAAATGTAACATTTACAATCTCCACTATCTATTTTCCTCTCATATTATAGCATTTATAGGCCTTTCCTTTGTGTGAGTAACCAACAAAGAAACCTTCATCAACACGCGATTCAAACTTACCCAACTTTTGATCTTCTCTTTTGATATAACATTTTCTTTCGAATATTTTGAAATATTTTACATTAGTCGGTTTTCCTTTCCATAATTCATATGGGGTCTTATTGCAATTATTTCTGAGAAGACTTCTGTTGATAATGAAGACTGTCATATCAATTGCTTGAACCCAAAACTTTTCATCCAATTTTGAGTCCTTCAGCATTTTTCTACCCATTTCCTATACGGTTATGTTCTTTCTTTTAGCAACTCCATTTTGTTGAGGTGTTCATGTTGTTGAAAATTGTCTTTTTATTCCATTTTCGTCATAGTATTGTTGAAATAATTTGGAAGTGAATTCTCCACCATTATCTGATCTTAGACACTTTATTTTTAAGTCAGTTTCATTTTCCACCAACTCCTTGCAGATCTTAAAGCACTCAAATGCTTCATATTTTTTCTTTAGGAAACTGACAACTGTCATCCTAGTATAATCATCTATCATTAACATGAAATGTAATTCTCCATCTAAGCCTTTTGTTCCCATAGGACTACATAGATTAATATGTATCAATTCCAATGGATGTGATGAAAAGTGTTATTTTCTTTTTAAATCTGCATTGTGTCTACTACCGTGCCGACAGGCCTCACATAGCGTGTTGGAAGGTTTTGAGATTCTCAACATTTCTCGTACTGCTTCCTTTTTGCTTATCCTGACAATATTGTCAAAGTTTATGTGACCCATTCGTTTGTGCCATAACTAGCTTTCATCTTCTTTAGCTAGTAGACATGCTTTAGTTGCTTCATCCAGAACATATATGTCGTTTGGAGCTTGACTTGCTATAGACACAATTTTACCATACCTACCTTTCATGATTGCACATTTTGTGGAGATTAATAGCATTGTCTATCTTTTATCACATATTTGTCCAACACTAAGCAGATTGTGATTCATGTTTTCAACCAATAGAACATTCTTGGCTATAGAATCTTTGCTTCTGAGACTAACGGTACCTGATCCTATAACATTTTAAGATCCATCATTTCCAAAGGACATGGTTCCATCCTTCTTCTCTTTCAGAGATACAAATTTCCTTCTATCTCCAGTCATATGCATTGAGCAACCACTATGAACATACCACACATCTTTATTGTTTTGAGCATTGAAAGCGAGAGCACAATTATCAATGTTCTTCTTCTTCCATGTTCGTTCGTTCTGTGTCTTTGAAGATTCTTCTGGAGGATTTTCCAGTCTGCATTCTCTAGCTATGTGTCCAAAGTTTTGACATTTGTAACATTCAATATTACTTAAATGTTCAAATATATTGATGTTTCGTTGAGTCCAGGGAGGTTCATATTTGACAGATCTCCTGGAATTGTATTGGTTCCTAGGGTACGTGTGACATTCTATAGCTTTATGACCAAATTGTTCACATGAATAACAATAGCCATGAAAAATATATTGGTACCTCGATGGAAATCTTCGTCAGGGAAATGTATTCCAAGGTTGTTCTTGTGAATCTTGTTCAATGAAGTCTACATGCCTCTCAGATCTCATAGGTTCATTGTATTTTGTTGTAGAAAGTCCTACTTCTTCTTATTTGTAACCAAGGCTAGTTCTGGCGTTGTAAGATTGTTGATTGTTGATGAGTTCTTCCAATGCCCTTGAGCTATTGGCATAGTTTTGGATAGTTTTTCCCTTCTTCACTTCCTTACGTATCAATACTACTTCAACTTCTAATGCTTCCCTTTCTCGGTTGCTTTCTTCCAACTTCTTTTGAAGTGACTCTTCAATACATTTATGTTCTTCAACTTCAATTTTGAGATCTTAAACTTGTTCTTCAAGAGTATTGGAATCAATCTTCTCAGCCTTAAGCTCTTTTATAAGTTTGATTGCCTCCTTAGAAAATTATCTTATGGTCAATCCTTCTTCTTTGTTGTTTGATACCTCTTGTTTATTGTTCTTGGCCATAAACAACACTCTCTCATTGGCTTCTTCTTCACTATCACTGTCTTCATCGGATGATGATCTATCTTCTTTAGAGAGAAAGTTCCTTTTGAATCATTTCTTCTTGCCTTGCTTGTTGAATTTCTTAAAGCCTTTCTTTCCTTTTGAGTTTCCATCACTTAAGTTCAGACATTTTGCTGCGAAATGCCCAACCTCACCACAACCGAAACATATCATTGGAAGTTTACCTTTGAATTTTCCCTTACCAATTTTTATTTTTCTCGTAAAGTAAGAATATTCTCCATCTAAAAAACCTTTTTCATCATCTTCCTTTTCTTCACACTTGCAGGTGTAGGTGCAGGTCTTTGCTTTTGAAGGTTGTTTGTCCTTATCGGTTTTCTTAGATGAAATGAATGCAGTTTGTAAATGTGAAATACCCTCTTCTTCATCAAGTCTCATTTCATATGCTATGAGAACTCCATGTAATTCCTCTTTACTAAGCATGTCCAGATTTGCACTGTATTCTAAGATCGATACCTTTGGGTTGAATCTTCCTAGTAATGTTATAAGAATCTTTCGTATAATAGTCTTCTCATCAACATGCTCTCCCAATCCTTCCGGAGTGTTTGCTATTTCATTAACATGTTGGAAGTATGCAGCAATGTTGTTATCTTCTTTCATTCTAAGTTTCTCAAATTTTTCTCTGTAGATTGGAAGCTTTGCTTCTTTGACATTTGAGTCACCTGCATATATATTCTCAAGCTTGTCCCATACATTTTTGGTGGTTTTACAACCCAACACCTTATGATAAGCAAAATCAATAAGTCAACTGATAATAATATTCTTTGCTTCTACATCATTTACCAAATTCTTCTTACCTTGTTCATCCGTGGTTGATGTAAATCCATTTTGAACAGTGTCCCATACTTCGTAACCTTGTGCCAAGAGATAGACCTCCATTCTTCCTTTCTAGAGTGCATAATTATTTTCATTGAATAGAGGTACACCATTCTTGGTATGCTCCATGATCTCCTTCTAGTTGTTATACTGTTATTGAAGGAACCAAGCTCTGATACCAATTGTTGGAAAATACTGAGGGTGGGGGGTGGGGGCGGTGTGAAAAGTATTCCTTAGTAATTATGACTTTTAAATCTTTTTAGATTATCAGTTAACCTTCAATTATCATTAATGTTTATGCAGTAACAACAATGAATAAAAGAACACAGGAGGCATAAAAGTTTTAGGTGGAAAACCCCCTCCGGGTCAAAAACCACTAAACACTTTTCTAATAATTCTTTAATATTCAACTCCAATTGATAAGAAAGCTCCAACTTCCTAGAATCTAGAAAAGCGTTCTTCTCCAGCTCCCACTCGATGGACACTCCAACGCCTGAATTTCTTCAGTAGTCAACTCAACGGATGCCCCAACACCCAATGAGCTACAACTCACCCTAGCACCACCCTACCACCCTAAATTTTCACAAGCTTGAACCTGTTGGTGACTTCATGCACCAGCCTAGCACCACCCTACCTTCCTATATGAGAATAAAAGAAGAATGGACTCCCGTACCAGGGAAAATGGTCCATTTTACAATGATATCGAATGATGTAGAAGAAGACGACACACTAGACCATAACTCCAACTATGACAGAACCACCTATTGATGATCCTAGACCTCCCGACACTACCTCTTCAACTCTTGGTAGATAGAAACTTGTACAACTTTTACAAAGATTCTTTTACAATGACTCTGTACAATGATACTTTTACAATGTCTATATGCAGTGCTGCCCACTTGAAGACTTCATGTGGTGAACTTCTTACTGTTGTTTTGCACCTTGATTGTTGCTCTTTTCATGCTACCCTTTCTCATTCTTCAGAACATTAGATTATGCATTGAGTCTTCTCTTGATGAATATATAATACCTGAAAAAAGTATTTAAGGAAATACCCATGTCATGATAATAGTAAAACTTACCTCATCGTGCAGAGCATATGTCAGTGCTAAACAGAAAAAACAAATTAGAATACAAAGAACCTAATGCAATTAAGATATGAACATGCATATACAGAATATACTTACCTGTAGCTTACCTCTGCTACATCATTTTGCTGCACCTTGCTCTTTGTTGCCCTAGAAAGTCTGGTCCTTTGCACCCCTTGACAACACTTTATCTAGTTTTTCTTGACTTCTAGGAGCACGATATTTAATCTGATGTATATCTATGATTTCATATCTCCAACATGTGATCTTTAGTCCTATAGAAGCCCTCTGAGTCTTCTTTCCAATGCCAAATGTCTAACCCGATTTGGACTCTTCAAGACAAAGCTATGCCCAATCTCTCACAATGACCGAATTATGGACTATTTCAGGAGAGTGAACTTGTACGACGTGCCACGTGTCACTGTTTCCTTCTTCAGCTCTAAAATTTATAGCCAAAAAACTAAAGTCCGTGCACTATCCATCACTTTTTACAGAATTTGAATCCTCTTCTCACACAGAGAGTTATGACAATTTTCCCAAGGTCACTTCTTTGAGATGAAATTCGGCAGCCTACAAAAACCCTAAATTCCACACATCATATCTTCGAAAATATAGTGAACCATGATCTGAAATTTGGTCACAAAGTTCATCAGTATTGCAAAAAAATGGGTTTTAATTTCAGAATCTAATACTTTGGAGAAATGAAGTTATAGCGAAAATGCCACAATCACTACATTTGGAGGATATATGAGATTTATTTTTATAAAGTTGAGAGGGGCTTCTATAGAGAATGTTGGAGGGATTTTAGGAGCTTAAAAAATTATTAATTAATGACTATTCAATGACAAAAGCCAATTATGAGTGCAATGCCATAACTCCATAGGGTTTTAGCCCACTAACCGGGGTTACTAACTTCAAACATGAATATCTCTCAAACTATGAAGAATTACTTGGCATGCCATATATCAACAAAAACATCTTGATGAGTAGAATCTATCTAAAAGATACTTGACTCAAAACAGAGTGATTTTTTAGGTCAAAATTCCCTTTAAAAGGTCAGTGTAGCCCCTGGTGCTGCTTGGATTGACATCAATGACAACCTCAAATCATCTTTAGGTCAACAAAAGCTACTTCTCACATAATGCTAGGTACATTTTGATTAATCTAGACATAGTTTGGGCATCACAGTTAATTAGGAGCTAAGCACTATTTAACTCCAATATGGGTATTGGGACAAAGTCAACAATTCTCCTCCCAACCATTGACATGTTTCCAACCCTGCAACAGTCACCCCCCTAGCTTGTGTAATATATCCCATTTACCAGCCTCTAGGGATTCCAAAAGTCTAATATGAACTCCACCCTCCTAACATAAGGTATTTAGTTAGAGGATGGTGCATGGGTTCTAGAGGCAATCTTCCTCAGGAAGAAACCCATGTGGGACTCCAGAGATATGTATCTCCACCCTCTAGTTAGTAAGGGATTCCAAGGAGAAATGTCTCTACCATTTTATGAAAATGGGACTCCTGAGATCAACATCTCCACCCTTTAGACAACAAGGATTCCATAGGTGTTGTATCCACCCTAACTATGATCAGGGTTTCTAGGGACCTATTCCCACCTTATGTACCAAGTTGGAATGATATGGTATTAGCCAACCTAGTATCAAAAACTTCTTCTCTCTAATATGACCACTATAGTTAATTTCAACCCATAAAACCTACATGGCTTATTCATGAATGTTTCCAAAGGAGGATACTCCCCATTCCATGAATCTGGTCATGAGCTTAGTGCCCAAAACAATGTTTAGCTAGCACAAACTCAAATAGTAGATCAAATATAATTATATTAAAGTCAATATCAAAATAAAAGGTCTCACTAATTAAGCTAATTAACTAAGAACAACCTCTCTACAACATGAATTTTTCCTCAAAATCATTAAACATAGAAACGACAATTCAAAATCCTAAACTTTGAGCCAGTGTATCCCCTTTATTCCATGGCTCCTTCTAAACTAAAACTATATGCAATTTTGTCAAACTAACATTCAATTGTCTCTTTCCCTTAGTGTGTAAATCAAGTAATACAAATTAGCATTCATTTTCATGAACCATGCATATAATTTTTCCAACGATATTTAGAGGAGCTTACCACAGGCATACATACTATCGTTATCCAAGGGTGTTGTTGGCATACATTCTTATAAATTGAATCCAAATGTGAATTTGTTGGTGTAACCAAAGCATATGAAAAAACATAAGAGAACTGGCTAAGATGGCAAACTTACCATGTCTCTCCTTGAGTGGGGACCTTTCTAAACTTTGTAAGAGTGACGGTCAAAGGGGAATGTGCTTTAGCAACATGAATATTGTTATGCAGATGCAAGCCAATTCTTTTAGGAAAATTTTCAAATAGTTTTTATTAAATAGTCAATAGCGTAAGGGTTATGAATATCCAGTCCTAATTTGGAGGGATGGTGATTTTCAGACACATCAGACCCTTATACAATGAGTTATAACCAGTGAGCTCATGAGAAACACAAACAAGATATAGTAAGCAAACTCGATAGACCGCAATAAACTTATTGCCAATGTATTTGTAAAGAAAACAATATAATAAGATGATAATATTTTATGAGGCTTCTGATACTAACCTATCACGTTGTATACTCCCTTCTTTCATTGTCTAAACAAGGTTAGGTTTCCACTCCTGTGTGGCCAATGTTTCAATCTTGCCCTTAGCTACTAAATTGTTTGCTTTTTCTTTCTTTCGGTGTTTCCCAAACTCTCGTTTTTCCTCCTTTCTCATGATCTCTGTATTTCTCCCTTATTTCCCACCATCTCCTCCTACCTTTTCTACTATTTACATGCACCCCCAGTTAGTTTGGCCAGTACCTTGTCTCCTTGATTTGTTTTTCCATTCCCCCTTAGTCTTCCTGGGGTTTTCTTTATTCACCACCTTCGCAGGCCTCCTTCTAGAGTCTAATAGAATGCCCCTTCTCCATGTGCTCTAAAGTCTACCAAAAATATTTCCTATTCTCCATTCCTTCTCTCTTGAAGCCTCTCTCCCATTTTTGTCCCTCTCTTCCCTTAACCATGTGTGGTTCACTACTAAAATATGTGCTAGCCCTTGTAGAATCATTCACTGTGCCCACATTATTTTATTGTATGGTAATAATAAGAAGGAATAATAATCAAGAATTGTCATTATTTAATGTGTATCTAACAACCATGCAAATTATGGTCATTTTAAGAGTTAATTTGGGCCAACAAACATAACTAGGTATCAAGTGTGAAAATCAATATTTATATAATTCCTTATTTTATATACTTTCATGGAACCAATCTTTTATTTATTAGTCATACCCTCTTACTTACTCATGTTTACGTAAGGACATTTAATTCGGCAAGTAGGGAGCGTTACAAAAAAAGTTGATGTATTTGATGATTTTAAGCAGCATAGAGTTGTGGTTGAAAAGAGCACTGGAAAGTAAATTAAATCTTTGAGAATTGACAATGGAACCGAGTTTACTTCAAAGGAATTCAAAAATTATTGGAAGGGAGATGGGGTTGAAAGACATAAGACCATGATTTATAATCCTCAACAAAGTGGTGTTCATGAATGCATGAATATGACTCTTCTAGAGAGAGCAAGGAGTATGCTCAGCAATGCCAAGTTTCAGTTGGAAATGTGGGAAAAAGAAGTTCTTATAGTGTGTTATTTGGTGAATCGGTCACCATCAATTGCAATTAATCGTAAGATTCTAGAAGAGGTATGGACAGGATAACCTTGTGTTCATTCAAACCTTAAAGTTTTTGGTTGTGATGCCTATGCTCTTAATCCAAAGAATCAATGTTTTAAATTAGATCCAAAATAAAAAAAGACTAATCCTTGTTGGATATAGTGATGGAATTAAGGGATATAGGTTGTGGGATTCTACTACCGACAAAATCATCATTAATAAAGATGTCATATTTGATGAATCACCACTCATAAAATCAATTGTAGATGGTGAAATTAAACAGGAAAAAGTACCACATACTCAGTGAGTTCAATTGGAAACTCAATCATCTTCAATGGAGGAGGATCATGAAGAAAGTTTTGCAGAAATAGATGAGGATGCAGAAATTTCTAAAGAAATTGAGGAAATAATGCAACAACTTCTACGAATATCTACATTGGTCAAATCGTTTCCTAAAAGGTATGAAAATTTTGCTACATTTGTTTCTTTGATTTCTAATTATGGAGAACTTAGTTGTTATTAGGAAGCAATTGAAGTATATGATAGCGATAAATGGAAAGTAGCAATGAAAGAGGAAATTAATGCCTTACAAAGGAATAATACAATATGGGATCTGGTGGAACTTCCCAAGGACAATAAGGTTGTCGATTGTAAGTGGGTTTACAAATTGAAGAACCGATTTAATGATATTGTTCAAAACTACAAATCAAGATTTGTAGCAAAAATATATTCTCAGAAGGAAGTTATTGATTTCCATGATATTTCTTCACTAGTTGTTAAGCTTGTTTCAATTCGAGTTGTGTTAGCATTAGTTACATTACTATGAAATAGAGCTAGACCATATAGATGTTAAAATAACATTCTTATGTGGAGATTTGGAGGGTGATATATATATGGAACAACCGGAAAATTTTGTTCAAAATCGCAACAAGAGGTTTTTTTCCAAACTCATGATATCATTGTATGGCCTAAAGTAGTCTCCTAGGAAGTGGTACAAGAAGTTTGATTCCTTCATGATGAGCCATAATTTTAGTTTTTTTAACAGTAAAGAGTAGTAGATTTATATTAATTTTCTCCCATTCATGGCAAAAAATGGGAACTGCATTTCATTTACATTTTCATCCAAGGGCATCATTGTCTCCATACTGGTTGTACAAGCCCATATTCCTCTCATAATTTCAAAATTTGACAAAGTGTTTACATATATACTAGGATAAACCTTGCAGAACCATGATAAAAGTAAAATAGATTTAAAATTCGACATGAAACATAGGCAAAAATGGTAGACTAGTCATCCAATTCAATTGGTCAGTTGAGGTTGATTCTAGTTGATTCCTCACTGTTCTGAGCATTCTGCATTTCCAGTTGAATTTGGATATCCTTGATTTGACTACGCATGAAATCCACCTCGTCTTCCAACTAACTAATATTTATGTTCTTCTCTATATTCCTCTCTTGCATTTCACAAGCTTCCTCACGTTGTTGTTGATAACACTTCTGAAGGTCAACCATGTTGGAAATAATACTGAGAGGGGGGGGGGGGG
>APFE030028393.1:35263-73221 GCA_000404065.3 Pinus taeda
GAAATCAGACATCACTTCAAAACCCAGAACACAGCAATGATAAACATGGATAGCTAAGTAGATTTCATGAGAAGTACACAGCTTCACCCATATAACAGCTGCATATAAGTACGCACTGTTTCCAATTGCTTCCCTACATACGTGCGTACTCTACCTCATAAACTTCCTGCGTACATGCGCTTTGTGTCCAATGAACTGCCTGTGCCCCTCCGCATCTGCAACGCTTCTGGGACTGCGTATCTACGCACCTGCAGCACTTCTGTGCCTGCGTATATCCGCACTTTTCTTTCACTGTACTTGCGTACCTGCAGATATAGATAATTTCAAGACTTCAAGAGTAACCCAAACTTTCAGATCTACAGATCTGAACATGCGCCGAGGAGATATCAACCCATTAGTAGATCTGACTTGTAGTTCTCATGTTTCTCCTTGATTTAGATCTAGCTATCTCTCATAACCCATCAAAATAATTTCAGATCTAGCTTCTTAAGATATTCAACCCAAGCATGCTCAAGCCAAATGATCTCCTTTGCTTTATATAGGCAAGCTCTTCCTCAAATCATGGATCAATACCACAGGCCAAAACCATAATAACACAATTCCGTCGGCTAAATACCAAGAGTTAAACATAAGAAACCCCACATGTGCTTTTCTCTGCCTTGAAGTAAGTAAACTGGGGGTACGCACCTCCTGAACGGGATAACTGCGGGTATGTACGCACTTTATGTAACACCGGCCTGCGTGTACACACATTCTGTAAGGTGTACCTGCGTACCCCTTATTTTCTTCAATATTTGATAGCTAATCATCAATCTCTACTGCTGACTTGAAGTACTGTGATCTATCACCTAAATGGGCTGTGATCTATCACCTGAATGGGTTGCCATCAAGGACAACACTTTAGCCATAATGCCAACAATCTCCCCCTTTGGAATTGATGGCAAAGCTTACTTGTGAACTGTCATCTGATCCCTTTTTGCTGTCCGGTAACCCATGCACTCTGTCACATTTGATATTTCTTCTGTAGATTCATCTAGATGTATACAAGTGAGATGATCTTCTATGAGAGGGTTGCCATCAAGTACAACACATGCATCATAATGCCAACAAACCAAACCCACCAACAATTCATAATGCTCTCTCTCACAAGATCCATAGGCTTGAGGAGATGATGAAGCCAAAGATGGGAATTTATCCCATTTCCTATTGAAACGACCCACAAACCTACCCGAGCATGGGTTGCGGTGGCCACAAGATCTAGAGTCCATGCTATCGAGAAGAAAGAGATGCACCCAGGGAAAGGAATTAGAGGGGCAGTGACTCAATTTCCAAGGAGGAAAAAAAAAAACAGCAGCTCCCAAAATCACACAAAAGTCAAACTGAAAAACACCCTCATCGGCAATTGTTACTCCTTGATCCACCAACTTTAATAACAAATGGTACTCACCAAACTGAGGGAAGAGGCAGCTATCAACAACCATAATTGTCCACAGAAAATTGTGGCACTACCAAAGAGTCCTTCCACCTGAGACCTTATGGATAGATTCCTTCCTTTTGCAAAATTTAAGATTTTATTCCATAATTTATAGAAATTTCTAATCTGAAATCTCATATCATTTTGAGAGATTGCATGCTTACCTTTGGGGTCCCAATTCTCTGCCATGATTATCTTGAAGCTTGAAACAACTTTCGCATTAAGCAAATTAACCATCATTAGTGCGAGCCATCTGATCCAGCCTAAAGGAAATAAATGTGGCTCTCACTCTGAGGTATATCGCATGGATCTGGTTTGATTGTTCCTGCTACAAACTCGAATACAAGAATCAACATGCAAATTTCTCACACTTATCCCTTTCTTCACTCCAAGTGCCTTGGTGTGCTAAGGTATGCCACCACAAGTCAAGTTTGACATAAGGATTATGTTCAGATGATGTCAGATGGGGGGTAAGTGGGGTAACCAATAGGCATTAAGGATGTGATGGGGGCAGCAAGAGTGGGAGGAGAGGAGAGGAGGGGGGGAGATGAGGCGACTGGGGAGGTGGTCCACAGAGGGGGGAAGGAGATGGGGTGAGGTGTGGGATGAATAAGGGGAGTAGAAGAAGGGAGGTGGGAACAAAGAGAGATAAGACTAATACATCCCAAGGGATGGAAGGGGTAAAATGGATTATTATAACTTTTAAATTCAAGATATGTGACTTTTGGGCTCGGTCTTTGGTGTAGGAGGAGAGATTTATCATCAAAATTAGGAATTTCATGCTAATATTTTGGGGGATGGGAAGATAACCATCAATTCCATTTACCTTGTTGTGACCTTATTTCATTTGGAAAGCCATATTGTCTTGCATGTCCTCATCCTTATTTATACCTCTTATAATATGAAAGAATTACAAATGCCCAAAGAGAGGGAGCAAGCCAATGAGTCTCTTTAGTATCTAATTTAGCTTGTTATTCTAGGATGTAGTGTTTGAGTTCATGTGCTTTATAAATAAGAAAGTATCACCCAAGGTATTCATTTTATTGATTCCTTTTTGCTGATATAGAATGAGACCAAAATATAATCCATAGGCTTTCACTTGGTTATTTCTCTTCCTGCCCAAACCCCAAGCATACCGATCAAAAATTATTCGATCAGAATCAATGAGAATATCTCCCCCTCTTTCCACCCTAGGATTTATTTGTGAGGCTACATAGAATTAAAGAGTTCATGAATTTGAGTTATGCGTCCATTCGACAAGCCCTTCTTGAGTCAAATGAAGGATCCAAGGAGGGTGAGAAGGTGACAATTTCTTTGACAATGAGGAGGATGGAGGCCAAGCCCAAGGAGAGAGCCAAGAAAATTCATTAGGATCAAGAGAGGGTTATTTAGTTGGTATTTTTAATTAAAAACAAGAAGAGAGAGATTTTATGGCAGTGATCCTAACTGGAGGGAAAGCAGAGTTGAAGATCACCTTATTTCTTAATAACCTTATATGCTAGTAAATATACTCAGGGAGAGAAATCTAGAGGTCCTTGAAGGTGCTTTCGCCTTGAAGGGAGCCCATGTACAACTTGGGCCATGAGTCAAAGAGATTGAGGTTATTAATTGGCCACCTTGTTCTTAGGAAAAGCGTCCTAAGGGCCACCGACCAAACCATTCTTGAAAATTAGCAATGGAGGAAGAGAGGAGGGTTTCTTTCCTCAGAGTTTTCACAGAGGGGACATCGAGAGGGACTAATGAAGCCTATTTTCTGGAGATTCTCCATAGTGAGGATTCGTTTTTTAGTAAATAACCTACAAAATAAATTTACTTTGGGGAAAACATTGGTTTCCCAAATTTTATTCCAGATTGAGGACTTGGGGGGAATTTGGCAGTTTAAAAGCAACTAGGAGTAGCCTTCCTTGACTGGGAATGTGGATTTCTTCCACTGCCACCTGTCCTCCATTGATTGCACAAGGGGGGCACATCCAATTAGTGTCTCAATTAGAATATCCCGTAATGGGATAAGGCTTGGAGGGGCATTTTCCATTTTCCATCCTTTCCATAGACCCTGACCATCCCAATTGGAGATTTGATCTAAATGAACCACCCCATGTTGTATCAAGTGATCATCCCTGTGGGAGGAGATAGAGGGATCCAAACCAAAAAGGGGGAGTCCCAGGATCGAATCCGACCAAATATTAATCGAATCACCATTACTAGGAATTTTACAGAGATTTTTAAAAATGAGATCCAAGGATGATTTCATTAACTTCCAGATAGGAGACCCCTGTAATTCTTCCATGTGATCATCCCTATTTTTATAATAATGTAAATACTTTGCACTGATTACTTTCACCCACCAATGATCAGGCTTTGTCTTCAAAATCCATTAGAGCTTGGCTCCCATTGTTGAATTGACCATGGTGGGATCTCTAATGCCAAGCCCCCCATGTTGCTTTGGCATTATGATAGTTTTCCAATTCACTAGATGATTTCTATTATCTTTTCTTCCTCCCTCCCATAGAAATTTCCTAATATATATTCCAAGCTGATGCAATACATATTTAGGAGCCTGGAGAGCCAAGAATTGATAGAGAGGGATGGATGATAACACTCATAGCACAAGGATAGTCCTCCCCACATTCTTTAGCTAGATTCATCCCCAATTTACAATTTTTGTCTTTATTTTATCAAGAACCCTTTTCCAAGCTTATGGAGTCACTCTTCTTAGGAAGATTGGAATTCCTAAGTAGTTGAAAGATTTCCAATTCCCGATAGTTTTGAATCCCATAATTTCTTCTATATTTTTTTTTCTTTTGAGGGTAGATATTCCAAGTATATATTATATTATATTATATTATATATATATATATAATATATATAATATATATAATCTATAATTTATATATTATATATATATATATTATATCTATTATATAATATATATATATATTTATTATTATATATTATTATTATATGACTTTTGCCATCATTTGTGGCTCCTCCCAAGGCCCTGATGAACTTATCCAAATTTACTTTGAAGTGCCTAACAACCATAACTGAGGCACCACCTAACATGACAGTTTCATCTGCAAACTATCCATAATTGATACCCTTGATACCCTCTTTATATATTATCTCCAGAAGATGGTGAGAACCACAATCAATCTCCAATATTCTACCCATCGATTCAACCAAAATTATGTAGAGAAAAGGGGAGAGAGGAAAGCCCTGACACAACCCCCTGGAGGCTTTAAAAAGGCCCACCACTCGACCATTGACTAGTGTGGTGATCCAAGGAGAAGAGATGCAGGTAGAAATCCATTTTATAAAGGTTGCATCAAACCCCATATTTCACATAACTTTCAGCAAGAAGCTATGTTTGACCCTATCAAAGTTATTTTTCATATCTAGTTTTATTATCATTCCTTGATCCCCTGTTTTCCAACTCGAATCAATAGCCTTCTGTAGAAAAATGATATTATCAAAGATTCCTCATCCTAGCACAAATCGCCCTTGGTTGATCAAGATCAATAAAGGTAGAATTTTTTTTATCTTGGAGGCAAGCAAATTCAAGATGACCTTATGCGACACATTACAGTGAGAGATTGGGCGGAATCTAGCAAAGGAGGAGGGGTTGGACTCCTTGGGGATTAAAGCTAATAAGGAAGAGTTGATTCCTCCTTACATTATAAATCTCTTGAAATATTACCCTATCATATGACACTAGTCTCTACTGATCAATTTCCATAAATTTTGATAGATGGAAGAGAAACCATCCGGGCCAAGGGCTTTGTCAGACAAAAAGGGGAAGAAAATTGATCTAATCTTATCTGTAGTCGAAGGGAAGATCAAGGTTGCATTGATCTCTACAGAGACCAGTGCAGGGACATTATATAGAAATAATTCCTCACTTTCAAGATCCTTATGGGGGTCTTCTTGATAGAGGTTCTTGAAATTGTCCAAGGAAACCTTCTTATTTTCCTCAAAATTACTTAGAGTTTCTCCCGCATATTGGATTTGAGATATGTTGTTCTTCATTTCTCTAAAATTTTTCTACTTATGAAAGAACTTTTTGTTTCTATTCCTAGCCAAGAGCTAGTTGTTTCTAGACTTTAGTCTCCAGTACTCTTCTTCTCTTCTAAGGTGGCCATGAAGAGCCTTAAAGGTTTCAACTTCTTTTGGGAAGTCAGTCGCATAAATGGGGGAAACCTCCATTTTCCCCTAAGTTGAAGGTAGGTGGTTCTCTGTATCCTTTATTGCATTTTTCCTTTCAATTTTATTTTCCTTTATCCATTTTTTAATATCTCATTTTAGTCTTCTGATTTTTTATTCCCAAATAAAGGTTGGGTTGCCCTCAACCCAAACCGACCATGAAAGAGATACCAAATCATAGAACCCAATAGAGTCCAACCATAGAGGGGAGAACCAAAAGGGAATAGGCCCCATATTAAGGGAGGGCGATATAAGGGGACTGATTGGATGATGGTTTGAGCCACTCCACGGAACAATAATGGATTTTAGGCGTAAGTTCATCACGAGAAGGTTGCTAGAAGCAAGGAAATGATCGAGCCTAGACGCAATATGACATGGGCCAAAGCGCTTATTATTCCAAATATAGAGGAATTTAGGAGGTTTCACATCATAAATATTAAGGCTAAGTATTAAGTCCTTCATATTATCCTTAGAGGCATCCCTAACAATGGATCCTCCTTGCTTTTTATTTTGACCCATAGTAGTATTGAAATCCCCTCCTAGTATATAGTTGCACCCATAATCAATGTTTTTCAACTCTGTTAATGACTTCCAATGTTCTTGTTTCTCTCTAAAATGAATAGTAATATATACATTGATCACAGATAAGTTCTAATGCAACTCTAAAATTTCAAAAGTAGTTGCAATCTAGTGTGTGGTTTTTATAGAGATTACCATTTGTAATTTGGCTGGATTCCATATTGTACAAAGGCCTCCCAAAGTGCCTCTCAACCTTTCTTCTTCCATATTGTTACAACTCCAAATATTGGAGTGAATGGAGGATATTTCTATCTCACTCAACTTCGTCTCCTAGAGGAGGGTGACTATTGGGCTTTCCTTTTGTATTAGTGATTTCACTTCCAATGTTCTTCTTCCAGAACCTAGACCTCTACAATACCAGGAGATAATAATATTCATTATTTATCCTTTGTGGATGACATCCCTTTTTTAGGGCCTAATACACTTCCTTTTTTCTTGCTTTAGACCCCAAGTCATATAGGTAATGTGGGATGGTTTGTTGAAAGCCCAACTCGTTTTCCTTTTTTGTTTTTTATTTCCTTATTTCTTTGTTTGTTTTCCATCTTAGTCTTCTTTTCATTCTATCCATATACTTAATTATTAGGCCCTCTTAATTATCGTTTGTTTAACTTACTACTATTACAGTTATCATTATTTACTTGGAGGATAAGAGCCCTTCTTCTTCCTCCTTCTCATCCACCATGTCTTATGCATTACTGGTTGTTTCTGGGCTTGTGGGAATTTCTTTCTTCTTTTTCAAGATCGAGGAGAGCAGAGTGGCTTCAATACCATTGAGGAATAGAGATTTTATGGGAGAGCCACCATAATCTTGAACAGATTCCGAAGCTGCATACTTATTTTCTGATTTTCCATCTCCACCCTCCAAAGTGTTGGCCTCACTATGGGGGTAGGCTCACTTTGGCTTGGACCTTCTTTTTGGGGAGAAAAATTTTGGGTTGTTGTTGGCTTCTTGTTCTGCTTTGTGTTCCTCTTTTTCCCTCTTAATTGTTTCCATTTTTCGTTCACTTCTCCTTGCTAATTTTCAGATGTGTCCTGTTGTGTTGGACAAATTTTCGCAAAGTGCCCATATTCATGACATAGTTTGCATTTTAATGGGAGTTGGTCGTAGTCTAATTTCTATAGATGTGTCTAGCTATCAATGCAAAGATTGAATGTAACAAGGAGTCATTTTTCAAGGTCAAATTCCACAAAAATTGTTTCACGGGAGAATAGACCATCCTTTGGCTTAGCACAATCTATAACTTTCCTAGAGAGTTCCTAATAAATCAAAAGGTTACATCATTCCAACAGTGGAGAGGGAGGTAGAGTAGCTTTACCCATACTGGGACTGAGGTAGGAACATCACAGTCCAGATTGAAGTTGGGACTCCACCTGTCCAAATAATTCCCCTGGGCTTCCATGAAGTAAGGACCACTCCTCAAAACTAAATCTATGTCCAGTATTTTTTCAAAGTAGAAGTTGTAGAATCCCTTCCCACATAATGTCAACATAACCTCTCCTTTGATAAGCAGATTGTTAATTTTCCTTAAGTAAACATTGTTCTTTACTACTATAGTTGTGTTTCATCATTAATACTTTAATTTCACCCCATATCATCATTTCATTATTCATATCTACACTATTATACATCAACATGTGAAATAACATGGAAAGAAACAACATCACCATCATCACCAATGCGGAAAAATATAAATGGAATGATAGAAGAAAGCATGCACACATATAGAGAGACCAGGATTGGTCCGCAACCAGGGAAAAACACACTATGGGGAAAACCATTGCAAATATTATTCTTCTTCTTATATCATCATAAAAGTTACCACAATGAGTACAATGAGCCCAATAAATGTGATCAAAAATAGGTAACAATAAGCGAGATCTATATATCTAGGATATATCATAACAACAGAGAAACTTAGATCCACTGATCTGCAACAGAGAAACCCAGATCCATACATCTGCAACAGAGAAACCGAAACCTACAGTTCACTGATGTCGAGATGCCAAAACCCCATATCTGAATTTAGGTCACTCTCATCAGTATTGCCTGTCAGTGACTAAAAACCTTAAAGTCGCACTCACAAAGACATTATCTATGCGACTGTAATAGCAAAGTCACTCCTAGGAGGTCTTTGTGTCTATGACTATGGCCCTGAATAGAGAAGAACCAAATTCATTCTCTTGTTGGGCTATTCGAGAAACTAGCAAGTCAAAGCCACACCATTGCAGTGCTATATGAGCGACTGAACTGACAAATTCGCTCTCTAGGCTACTTGAAGCCAGCGACCGGGGACTGAAACCTTCTGATCTATCTCTAAACCCAAAATCGCTCCCTTTGAATTACCTCCCAGTGACCAAAGAGAAAAGTAACTCTCTTACCCACTCTCTACCTACAATTGAGGACAAAAAACCTCATATCTGTGCCAGAGGCCAAGATCTAGAAGACCCTAAGCCAGAACAAACCTTTCACTTATTATCTCAAAACCTTGAGAGAAATCCCTCTTTCGAACCTATGTGAATGAAGACAAAAGAGAAGAGAAGATGTGTGTGTCCAAATGATCTTGAGTTCTCTTCTATTTATAGGACTTCCTCAGGAGTCACTTGGGGTTAAGACTAACAAAAGCAGTTACTCATATGGTTAGGGTCAACCCATTCCATAATACATGTGTGAATAAAATAATTCATAACTTAACTTCTGCTTGACCAAATTGGTTGATCTTTAGGTCAATTTTGGTCCTATCGAAAAGTGAAATATAATGAAATCATTATCTTGGTCATTTGAGCTGTCAAAGGTGGAATTTTACTGAAGTTGGAAAAATTAACACTCCCTCTCAACCAGGGAGAATTCCACCTGCCAATATCTATCCATCGAACAATGCCATTCTGGAATCTTTAGGTGTCATCGCGTATCATCACAAATCATCATTGTCATGTAGTCATCGCGCCATGTCCATCTCAACTGTCTCATCATTACAAATCATCATTTTACATCTCGATCTATCCTTTTCTTATTCATTTTTATATCTTGATTGTTCCTGCTTGTCCATATCTTTACATCTTGTCATGTTGTTGTAATGCTTGACTATCTCTACTCAACTCTAACTACTGAAACTTTCTCTTATCTAAAAGAATAATAATTTGTTACTAGAGGGGATCTTAATCTACTACACTTTATTCATCAGGCTATTATCTGAAAGCTTTTCTCTTGGGCTACTACCAAAAATATCATCAGGCTACTACCTGGAAATGTCATTGGGCTGCTACCCAGAAACACTAGCGGGGAGTCAGATCTATGACCCACATCATCATCAGAGAGCATATCATCAAGGAGCATGTCTCAACCTAGAACCATATCGAGGAGATAGTAATCAGTCCATAATCCAATGAAAATGAGGAAGGTCCTATGGGGCACTCTCACCCCATGTCTATGATAGTGGGGAAGGTCCTATGGGACACTCTTACCCCAAGTCATCTCATATAGGACATAATATAGCTATCACCTTATATTGAGCAATAGGATAACTCTCATCATAGGGGAGCACACCCTCAACCTTGGAATCTCATCGAGGAACACATCTCGACGTAGAATCTCATGGAGAAGCTATACATCTACAACCCCATATCTTATCAATAGGATATCCAAAGATACAGGGGAGTTCATTCGACCCTGGGATATCATCAGGGATCTCAATCTCAACCTAGAATCGCATAGGGTTATCTCAACCCATCCTATTGCCTACTGATCTTCCCATTGATGGTAGAACACCTGCATCATAATCGACTTGGGGTGTACACCCCAAGTACACTCTCAACTAGTTGGCCAAAATGAGGAGTCGTATTCCCATCAAGTTGGCCTGCTTGATGGTCTGATGCCAATTGGGGTATACTTTGCAAATTCCAAGAGGGGAGCAACATTCTCCGACCCTATAGGGGAGAAACATTCTTAAACCCTAGGTAAAAAATAGGGTAATGTCCTATTTTCAAGAGTTCCCTCAACCCCAGGATCCCTCTATCTCAATTCCTCACCATGGGAGCTCAAGCGGGGTGGGAAGAGTACCCTCAATCTCCTCAATCAATGTTGCCCCTTATTCGGAGGGGAAACATCCATCGGTCAAAGTTGTTCTCATCATTAGCTTACCTCAATAGAATTTTTTTCCTGTTCATACAGTCTATCAAACCAAATATCATGTCAGATCATATATAATCATATGAATCACAAAAGGATACCATAATCATGTTCTCTCTCACGGAGGGGCCAACTACAATCCTAATATTATTTCGAACAGTTGCATTGTCTTAATATATAAGAGTACCTCGGTCCCAACCATAGATATGGGACTTACAGCCAATCAGATCATCACAATGTATCCATGGTATTCATGCAATATCCAGATCATGCCCAAACAACCCTTCTAAGGAGATTTCATATCCTGCCTCACAACTAGCTATGCTAGCAACATCACGATCAACCTTGGTCACGCTATGGACCTCTCATCCATGATAGCATGGCAGATATCATGCTAAAGCATCATATGAATGTGTATATCATCAATAATCTCAACTCTCGGTAATACATCTATGCAGATACATATCATAGGAGAAATATCACCTTCTCAAAATAGAACACCTCATGTAGATATTTCAAAGCATGCTTGGTGTCAACTCTATGTGAGTGAAGCAACTTACTCATGAGTTAATTATGCACATCATACATATACAAATGCATGTTCAAAATGGAACATCATTATTCCAACTATCTAATGCCATGTCAAGTTCAACAACATCTTGAACTTCAAATCAGAGTATCCAAGGATTTTCATTTTCATGACATTTTCCAATAGCTTTGCAATTCTAGAAATCAATTTATCATGCCATGATACATTATTCCAGGCTTCATAATCCTCCCCCCTCTGATTATATCATTAAAGGCTCATCACCTGTCATAAGTAGATCATCAGGATATAAAACCAAAACCATAATCAATATCAAATCCATACCTTAGAACTCATCATCCTGACTTCATCAGATAATTGTCAAATCTAGACATATCTGGATTGCAATGATCTAAGTATAATGCCAACATTATCATCCTTACATAACTCAATGTTGTACACTCAACAATAAAGTCAACTCATCAGAGTTTAGAAGCCAGATCATGACCATTATCAAAGTCATCATTATCACAGTGTTAATACTTTCAACCATGAGACAATTGTAGCTCATATCAAATCATCACTTCATCATGCCAACAAGTCATGCACTATCAATCCAAAATTTATCAAGTCATTCTCATGAGCATAATATAAGTCATCCTACACTAGGTGTAAATGCATATGTCAAGGATGAGTCATGCAGGTTCCATTTTTCATGCCAAATCACAAACTATCATTATTTAAATTGTCATGCTAAGAATGAGGATGCCAATAAGTCATCATGCCCACATAGTATCAATATCAAGGAAAATCAACAGTCACCAAATGAAATCTCTAGACATCAGGTTAAGTCTAAATGCTATCAAAGAGAGAGCTATAGTCAAAGCACATATCAATCTTCAATTCAAATTTATTGTCAAACATCATAACAAAAAACTTTTCATATATACTGGTAATGCCAAATCATGCCAACCTCTTGTAGCTCAGATATAGTGACGTATCTATCTATATGACCCTGTCACATGCAAACAAAAATTCAATCTACATGTTCATGTTATGTAAAACATTCAATATTTTCTTGTTAGTAGACCTTATTGTTAATTGCATTACATCTTTGGTCTTGATATATTTCAAGTGACCATCTTATTTCAAGCATAATACTTCATTATATGATCAACAATTTAACTCAATAACTTTACAAATTAGTTAACAGTGGAAAAATATGTCACAGACATCATCATTCAGAGTTCAGATAGCTTCAAAAAGCTTCAGATGATGGTCAACAACTGTCAAACCTTTGGTCGCTCTCTTCTAGTTAGCATGGGAGAAATTTAGCTTCCTGGTCATTGTCTAGGCCCTAACATGAGTGTGACCAGGGACAATATCTCTTGTATCTATGACTCTGACCGAAACAGAAACCATAATTTTTGTATGGGCTTCAGATATAAGGTAATGTTGCATATAAATATTTTCAGATGCATTTAAATCATACTTCAGCAACATAGGATACAAATAGTGATAAGGGTAAGAATATTGAGAAGCAATTCTCCCTCTGACTGGGGATCTGCATCATTCATCTTAATTCATGTAGGCAACGTGTCTCAACTTGATTCATGCAACAATAGATCTGTTAGATCATAAACATATGGTTACCAGCATCATGACATCAATCTTTCATGTCAAACTCAAAGCAGTAAATAGAAGCAGCATCATATCTCAAAGATTATGAACACAAGAGCATTTTTTGTCAAGTCACTCCATCAAGTTACTATATCTCGTTTAACCATATGCCATCAAGACAAGACAACAAGTAATAAGAGATCTGGAATATCAATCTTATACTTAATATTCTCATATCAAATTTATTATGCTCTTCATGACCAATGAGATGAAATTAGGTCAAACAACAAGAGTGTCAATCACCCTTTCTATATTCTTTCATCATGCTTATTGCGAGCATTACCTACAGACTCATTTATAGGAGTCAATGAACTATCCTTCTATGCCAATTATCATTTTCTAGATCCAAGGTGTTGGCCTCCTTTAGGATCAAGATATCCAACAAATAGATCATAGATGTTAGTCAAACACCAAGTGTATCAATGTATCAACATTAGATAGCCTCATTGAATTCAATAAGATCCAATTGTTCAATACCAGGTATATATTTTCATCATAGGAAACATAGATCCAAGTCACTTTCATATAAATGTATGATCCAATAAACAAAGAGGCATTCTCTTCCAACCTTAGTGCTTACCAAGTCAATAGCTGAAACAAAACATACCATGCATACCTTGTAGTATTCAAATACGAGAGCATCTTCTCATTAGTCATAGGTTGCTTGAAGTACTTTGTCCTCTTTTCATGGGGTACCTCTTTACCTCTTTCTAGATCTACATCTCAAAAGGATCCTCAAAAAGGATCTACTCATAACATCTCATCATGGAGGTTATAAATATCCATATACTCAAATACATATGTAACAATAAACATAATCATCAGATCTATAAGTAAGAAGCTTCATAAGTCAATAAATACTTATCTTCAATGAGAGGTGATCCTCTCCCTCTTGAATCAATCTTCAAGAGCCATCAATGTCCATTTTCCATATACCAATGTTGTCTTCAAGTATCTAACTAGATCTACTAAGTATTATCCCATCTTGAACTTCATCAAATCTTCCACTAGTGCTTGAGCATCTTCACATAGATCATGTTGGAGTTTCATACATAAAATCTCAAGAATTTTCCATAGACCAAGATTTTCTCTCCAACCCTAACCTCACATAATACATCAAACCCTAATCATCAATATGCCTATGGTTTCCTTCAAACCCTACAATTATTATAGGTCTCCACCATCCTCTTCTTGCTTCCATCAATGGTGTAAACATCGGGGTGATCTCCATGGATTTTCTTCAGCCTAGCTTTGACACCATGTTAATTTTCCATAAGGAAAAAATGTTATTTACTATGATAGTTTAATTTCACCATTAGCACTTTAAGTTCACCCCACATCATCATTTCATTATTCATATCTACATTATTAGATATCAACATGTGCAATAGAATCGAAAGAAACATCATCATCATCATCATCAATGCAGCGGAATATAAAAGGAATAGTAGAAGAAAGAATGCACACATATAGAGACCCCAAGATTGGTCCTCGACCAAGGCAAAACCCACTATAGTGAAAACCTTTGCAAATCTTCTTCTTCTTCTTAGATCGTCATAAAAAGTTACAACAATGAGTACAATGAGCCTAATACATATGATCAACAATAGGTGAAAATAAGATAGATCTACAGATCTATCATAACAATAGAGAAACTCAGATCCACCAATCTACAATAGAGAAACCTATATTGAAAGATCTCCAACAGAGAAACCCAGATCCACAGATCACTGATGTCAAGATGCCAAAACCCTAGATCTGAATTGGGTCGCTCTCATTAGTGCTGACTGTGAGTGATTGAAAACATCAATGTTGCACTCATGAATACATTATCTGAGCGACTGTAATAGAAAAGTCGCTCCTAGGAGGTCTTTGTGCTTATGATTATGGTCGTGAAAAAAGAATAAAAAAGGTCGCTCTATTGTCAGTTTGTTTGAGTGACCAGCAAGTCAAAGCCGCACCCTTATGGTATTATCCAAGCGACTGAACTGACAAATTCACTCCCTGGGCTACCTGAAGCTAGCAACCGAGGACCGGAACCTTCTGATCTGTCTCTAAACGCAAAGTTGCTCCCACTAAACTACCTCCGAGTGACCAAAGGGCCAAATTTTCTCTCTTACCCACTTTGTGGCTAGAGATGAGGATGAAAAATCTCATATCTATGCCAGTGACTAAGATCTAGAAGACCCTAACCCAGAGTGAACCTTTCCCCTGCTATCTCGGACCCTTGAGCAAAATCCTTCCACTAAACCTGTGCGAACCAAGACAAAGGAGAAGAGAATATGTGTGTGTCCAAATGATCTTAAGGTCTCTTATGTTTATAGGATTTCCTAAGGGGCCACTTGGGGTTAAGATTGACCCAAGTAGTTACTCATGTGGTTAGGGCTAACCCATTCCATAATACATGTGTGAATAAAATAATTTATAACTTAACTTCCTATTGACCAAATTAGGTGATCTTTAGGTCGATTTTGGTCCAAGGTGGAATTTTACCGCAGTTGCAAAAATTAACATGAATTCTAGTTCTTTTCTATTGAGGACCGAACTAAGCATGGAAAGGGTCAAAGGCCCATGAACTGACCAATAAGGCCTCAATATTCTATCTATAGGGCTCCACAGTGAACTTAAGGGGCACTAATTTCAATGTTTGGGAGCTCATCTGCATTTTTAACAAAGTGGGACATGCCCTACTTTTGGAACTTGGGGGCCACAACAACCAAGGAGTTGAAGGCCACAATATCAACAACTAGGTAGCCATCTTGGGATGCTTCAGCCATCAAAAGGTAAAGAAATAAAACAAGAGGGGTGAAGGAACAAAGGGAATGCACGAAAGAGGATAGGGGAGGGGGAGGAACCCTCAGTAAGAGGCCAAGGGAATGCAGTAGACGACCAAGAACATGCAATAGTTGACCATTCTAGGGTAGTCCTTATGAGCCATAATTTTACCTGAAGTGAGTATGATCATTGTGTTTACTTTCAAAAGTTGGAAAATGGCATATTCATTGTTTTCGTGTTGTATGTTGATGATATGCTTGTAGAAAGAAAAAGCATGGTTGATATTAACAAGTTAAAGGCTTAGTTGGATGGGACATTCAAAATGAAGGATCTTGGATAAGAAGAAGAAAAATCTTGGGCATGGAGATATACAAATACAGGAAAATGGTAAGTTGTGGTTATCACAATAGAAGTATCTGAAGAAAATACTTCTAAGATTCTTTATGAATAATGTGAAACCTGTTCAAATCCCTTTAGCTTCCTATTTCAAGCTTTCTTCAAGTTTGTGTCCTAGTAATGATGAAGAAAAGGAGTATATGTCTCATGTACCATATGCCAATGTAGTAAAATGCTTAATGTATGTGATGATTAGTATAAGGCCATATATTTTCATGTGCAATTGGTGTTTTCATTAGATACATGGAAAATTCAGGTAAAGAGCATTGGGAAGTAGTGAAATAGGTGCTTTAGTATCTTAGGGGCACAAGTAATCACTGTAACACCTATAATGGTAGTAGTGATTCAGTTTGTGTTTGTGTTGATTCAGATTTTGCAAGTGCTTGGACAAGAGGAGATCCACTTCTAGATATATTTTACTCTTGTGGGTGGATATGTTATTTGGATGTCAAAGCTTCAAAACATAGTTGCTTTATCCATTACTGAGGCTAGATAAATAGTTGTTTCATAGGCTTACAAAGAGGAAACTTGGTTATAAGGTTTGTTAGATGTGTTTGGAAGGATGCAAGTCAAGGTTAAAGTATTTTGTAAAAGTTAAAGTGGTATTCATTTGGAAAGGAATCCATCTTATCATAGTAAGAAAAAACATATACTTGTTAAATACCATTTTGTAAGATAGGGTATTGACAAAAGTGGAGTGATGGCTCTGGAAAAAGTCCATAGAAAGAAAACTTGTGCAGACATGTTCACAAAACCAGTTTTGTTAGGCAAGCTGAAATGGTGCCTAACTTCTCTTGGCTTGCAAGGAAGGTGATGAATATTTTAGGCATGATATATTAGGTAAATTGTTGTCAAGGTGGAGATTATTAGAAGTTTCCAACTATTTCCCTATATTCTTAGGATAGTAGCTAAAATATGTTCCTTTGGTTTGGGTTTTTTTCCTAATCTAAGTTTTCGAAAAAACATATAAAAGGAAATTTTTTGTTTTATATAAAAAAATTCTTATATACTTCTTTAAAAGTTGTGGACATATTTAGAAAAAACCTGACAGGTTTTTATTTATCCATGTAAGATTGTATAGGCAATAAGAACACATAAAACGAATGGAGAGTGTGTTGAATGGTTGGATAATGTAGGCCTATGTGTTCGTTGTTGTAAATCTCCCTTGAATAATAAGAATATCGATTATCATTTCCCTATTGATGTTTCCCTCACAACGTGGTTTTTACCACATAAAACACTATGTCGGTTTTTGTGTTTGATTATTCTTCTATCATGTTTATTTTCCATTATTTTCTGCTATTAAAATTCATTTGCAGGTTATGCCTCCATTGCTCAACTCAACAAAATCAACTTGCTCTTAGGTTGTGCCATCTTGGAAGCAATTATGATGACAAAATATCCACAATAAGTTCGAAGATCTAAGGGCATTATGTTTAAAAAATATTGTACTACATTTTTCAGAAGAGAAACCTTCTCCTTCCCTAAAATTTCTAGCTAAGTATCCCAAGTGAAACTCTTAGTAGTTCTTAGCACAAACTTTGCAATTCTCTTCTCTGCATTTTGTAAGACATATTTTAGTAGGGCTCACTCTCTATAGTCAAGAGAATCGTCAAGAGAATGGTCTATTACATTTTATTTCTTATCAAATGAAAATATCGTAGGATAGAAACCTTGATTAAAAAATCCACAACATACCACTAACCCCATTGATTTGATAACTGTGACAAGATGGAGTAATTCCATTATATTCTTTTAGGCTCATAAGGAAATAAGTACCAATTTATAATCATAGGATTGAAACTCCTTGGCTCCTAAAATTGTATCCATACCTAAAAGAATCTCACCTATCCAAGCCCAACACTACTACAATCTAAATGTCGATGATTTCTTCCGAAGGTTAAGGGAAAACTACCTAATCCAAATCCAACACAATTAAGGAAATAAGTACCAATTTTTAATCATGGGATTAAAACTCCTTGGCTCCTCAAATTGTATCCATACCTAAAAAAGCATGTCACCTATCCAAACCCAACACTTCTACGATCGAAATGTCGACGATTTCTTCCTAAGTTTGAAGGCAAACTACCTAATCCAAATCCCACCCAATCATTGCTACTCATTACACCCTATTCTTTAATGTGCTTGCGCTGACTTAAACATTACCCTGAAAGCATTAGAAATTATTGGTTTTATTCCAAAAAGAACACAATGGATTTCCAATAACCGATTAAGAGCCATGTAGAAGGAAATTTCTAATGCACCATGACAAATTTCTACTATTGCATGATTCAAGATGCTCATCAACTTCGGTGTTAGCATCTAATTTAATATACTTGTCACCTTCGATGTTAGGATATAATATGTGTTATGCTCATCAAATATCTAATCCTATGGTATGATTCAAGATGCTCGTCACCTCTAATGTTAACGGGAAAACAGACTACATTCTTTCTTTCCTTCCTACATGTAGATATACGAATTTACTTGAGTCCCCACACTAGTTGTTTCCCAAGTCACTAACTCTTTGTGAATTGAAATTTTTTGTGCCCTTTAGGGAATACTTGAAGTGAAGAGGGGCATAATGAGCAGTATTGAATGATTATTATTTAAGTGCCCGACTTTGTTGTGTTTTTCAATGCCAGGCCTTGTTGTGTTGTTTTTGTTCCTAAGTACTTAAACAATGGTTTGTAGAATTCATACATGTTGAGGCTTACAACGCGTTGAGCGCATGACCCATATATGGCATACTTATTTAGTTATCATATAGGCTTAGATTTATATTTAATTAAATTAAATAATACAAAGTTGTTTACTAGTTTTTTCTATCCAATGGATGATGTTTTCTTGATATTTAAATTAGTTTAAGTAACTGCACTTTTAAAGAGAAAGGGTATGCTCACCTAATGTTATTTTTCTACCTTTTTGTAAGAGTTATTGCAGTTAGGAGATGTTGCAAGTTCTCCTTATTTGTTTACCTAATATGCATGATCTTGCAAAGAATATTGCTAAACTGATTGATTACTTTGGGTAATCTTGAAATTTAGATATATATTTCTATGCCATGTATTTTTATTAGTAAGGTATAGTAAAATTATGTTGTTGGTTTTTCCTGATTGTTTTGTCTTCATAGTCTTGGAGGAGTTATATGCATGGGTGTGACTGCAGGGGCCTACATTTTCACTATTTTTTCACTGAACGAAACCATTGATGCTAACATGCCTATTGCATGTAATTTTATTTATGGACTATGAAAATGGGCTTTATTGATTGCCATGTATTCATTTTTCTATTCCCTTGTTGTTTCTTCTCTTCATTTGTATATATTAGTGGTTGGCAATCACTTACATTATGTGTGGATACTCATTTCCTATTATGTGGTTGAAATATAGAGAATGATTTCTTGGGCTCATTTTCATGTCCCATATTTGTTAATAACCTTCTTGAAATGAGTGGTTCTACAATAAGGTTTGCTTCCTACAAACCTTTTATTTCTGAAAACTCTGTTGTATTCAATTCTAGTATTCAATTGTTTGTTCTACTAGATTTGTAGGTGATGATGAATTTGTTGTACTTTTATGGCATGTGTGGAATTGTCAATAAAAGTTTACTTTATTGGTATTTTAGCCAGGTAATTTAAATAATCAATTGTTTTTTTTCCTTTTCTAATGGCCTTCCAACCCTATTTTCATTCTAGTTATTTGTTTTACATTGTTGAAACCATTGTGGGGATGGAAGGAAGTCTGTTGCAATATACAAGGTTTGGAGTCCAACATTGTGCAAGCTTGCAAAAGGGTAAGCATCCTTTGTACTAAAATATGCACTTTATGGAATTAGGGTTCAAGGTCTCTCATTGGGTGGTTTTCATCTTATTTTCCATTTGTTTTGGATTAAATTTCTAAAATCTAAGGGTTGTACACATAGTTGTTAGATGAGAGTCAGAGTAGCAATGTTGTGTGATTTATGCAAGTTATCAATCAGTAATTCTTTCAAATTTTTGAAATAATTTATCATGTTTTGACAAGTAGTTTTAGGTTTCAAATTCATGATCGAGTTCCTAGTAGAGATTTCTAGACATTATCTCAACTTCCTATAGAAGTGTTAGCATATAATGCATTGTGCTCAATGAATCTCCAATGCTCGATGACAAATTTTTACTATGGTGTGATTTGAGATGATCATCTTAGTGTTAGAAGGATAACTGTCCCCATTCTTTCTTGCCTTCCCAGGTGTAGATATACAAACTGACTGGAGTCTCCACACTAGTTGTTGCACAAATCGTGAACGCTTTAAGAATTGGAATTTGTTGTGTTGTTTAGTGAATTCTTGAAGGGAAGAGGGACATAGCTCTTAATATTGAATGATTATGATTTTAACGTCAGACCTTCTTGTGTTTTTTAGGTGCCTTAGTACTCGAAAAGCGATTTGTAGAATCAATACATGTTGGGGATTACAACATGTTGGGCACATGGCCAATATATGGGCATACCTATTTAGTAATCATGTAGGGTTAAATATATGTTTAATTAAATTAAATAATATAAAGTTGTTTATTAACTGTTTTTTAACACCAACCATAGTGCATGTATTACATGTGTCTCTGATGAGTTTGTCATTCCAAGGGATGTTTTATTTGCTTCCAGGTCAATGACTGTGATTTTCTCTATTTATGGTTGTAGTTTATCTAATGTATGATGTTTTGCTAATATTTGAATTAGTTTTAGTAATTTCACTTTTAAAGGGCAAGGGTATACTCATATCATGTTATTTTTCTACCTTGTTTTAAGAGTTCTTGTAGTTAAGATTTGTTGCAATTCCTTCTAATATTGTTATACCTATTGTGGGTGATCTTGCTGAGAAGGTTGTTGAATTTCTTGATTACATTGGGTAATCTTGGAATCTAGACATATCTATTTTATTCCATGCATCTGTATTAGTAAAGTATAGAAAAATTATGTTGTCGGGTTTTTCTGATTATTTTGTCATGATGGCCTTGGAGGAGTTATATGCATGGGTGTGACTGCAAGGACCTACATTCTCATCCTTTTTACGATGAGTGAAACACTTGATTCTAACATGTCTCTAGCTCCTACATTTATTTATGGATTATGCAATTGGGCTCTATGGATTTCCATTTCTTCATTTTTGTATTCCCTTGTTGTTTCTTCTCATGCCTTCTATCTGTTAGTCATTAGTAGTCACTTACATTTTGTGTGGATCCTCATTTTCTATTATGTAGTTGAAATACAAAGAATGAGTTCTTGGGCTCATTCTAATATCCCCTTTTTAAAGGAAGCTCTATAAACAACGGCCCTATCTGCCCTCCTGGCCTCATGCCCTCTGAATTATGCGTTCCTGCTCGCCTGCAATCAGACCTCTGGGTAATTCAGATCCAGTTCCTAGTTCAGGCAGGCTCTGCCCTGTTTTGTCATAACCTGCACCTGTTCGTCCGGCCGAATCACTCCCTGACTCTCCCCGCCAGCATGGCTCGTGAACGCCTTCGGCAGCTGAGTCGCAGGGGCTCCAACAGAGGGGGAACCTCACGACGCCCCACTGTTGAGGAATTCCGCCCTCCCTATCACTGCCCGCACTGCCATTGCTTCTGTCACTGCCCTAGCTCAGCCTTCGCTCATCCCTCCCAGCCTGCCCAACTCCTGGAAGCCAGCTCCTCTGGCACTTCTGGTGCATCCTTCTTTGGCTCGAACATCTTCTCTTTTGACAGCCGTTTGACCAGGCCGCGTATCAACGCTCATATCTCGGTTCTGTTCATTGAGGAACCAGAGGAGGAAGGAGGCACTAGCTCTCCGCCTGTTCCAGCTCCCTCGTATGAAGAAAGCCATAAGGCCACTACGACTGAGGAAGACAATGGAAAGACAGCCGAGGCTCCGACTCCTCACAAGGATGGCAGTGAATCTCTACCTGCAGAGGCTGAGGAAGCTACAATGAAAGTGCTAGAGGAGGACTACTACAGGCCATGTCCGATAGTGGAGGAGGAGCCGGAAGAGGAGGAGTCGGAAGATTAGCACACGGCTCCAATTCGGGAGCTGTTGTCCAGGTGTTGGCTCTTGGCTTCTCGGGTCAGGTTTCCTCGTCCACTTGTCATTGCATGTCTATGTCTTTCTCTGTTTCAGCCGTCGACGAGTCTTAGTGACATTGTTTTGGGGTCGACGTGTCAATGTTTTGAGGTCGACGTGTCTTTGTCCTAGGGTTGAAGTGTCTTAGAGTTTTGGGGTTCTTTCGGGAATGAGGATTTAAGCCTCCATGGTGCTCCCCTTCGTGGGACTGATGGTTATCGTTTCGGTTTTGGGTCACCTCCTGCGAGGGATTGATGGTCGTTGTTCTGGTTGCTAGATTCCCCTGCGTGGGAACTTTCATGGTCCTCCCCTGCGTGGGAATTTCTGAGTTTTTGCTTGCTTGGCCAAAGGTTTGAGCCCGTCTGCCAGGATCTATGGCAAAAAAAAAAAAAAAAAAATCCCCTTTTTAAAGCACCTTCTTGGACTATGTGGTTCTACAATAAGGTTTGCTTCCTACAAACCTTTTATTTGTTCATACTTTGTTGTATTGGATTCTAGTCTTCAGATGTTTGTTTTTCTAGATTTGGAGGCTCATGCTTTTTTTAGGTGATGATGGATTTGTTGTAATTTTATGGCATGTGTGGAATTATCAAAAAAAAATTACTTTAGCGGTATTTTACCTAAGTACTTTAAATAATCCATTACTTTTATTTTCCCTAATGGGATTCCAACCGTGTTTTCATTTTGATTATTTTGTCTACATTGTTTAAACTATTGTGGGTATGAAAGTCTTCTGCAATATAAAAGGCTTGGAGTCTGACTTTGTGCAAGATTGCAGAAGGATAAGCATCCTTTGTACTAAAATATGCACTTTATGGAATTGGGGTTCAGGGTCTATGATTGGGTGGTTTTCATCTTATTTACCCTTTGTTGTGAAATAAATATTTCAATTATGGGGATTGTAGAGTAGTAATGTTATGCACTTTAAGCAAGTGATTAGTCGGCAAGTCTTTCAAATTTTTGAAATAATTTCTCATGTTTTGACAAGAAATTTTAGGTTTGAAATTCCTAATTGAGTCCCCAGTAGATATTTCTCCATATTCTCCCAACTTCCTGTGATGGCTTGCATTCAATGAAGGCTAGGTGTCCTAGTAAATAATGTGTGTTGTTTTTCATTTTTCTTCTAAGAAAAATGATACCCTTTTTTTCCTTGGAAGAAAATCTTGTACTTTTCTTTCTATATCTATATATATATATATATATATATACACTTTGTATGCTACAAATTCGCGAGGACGATAGAATTCACTAATATTTTTTTCAAAAAATCAGAATGTGGATGTTTGAATCCTTTTTATTGATGGTTTGAAAATGGATTTCAGCGCCATGAAAAATCCATGGCTTACAGGTTTGACAATTGTTATGGGATTTTAAAAATTTCTATATTTTGTTATAATCTTGCCCAAATTTCCATTATTTTCGAGATAATTTGGTGGTGGGCTCTTTAAACTATGCTTTATAATATATTTATAATATATATATATATATATATATATATATTATATATATATATATATAAATATATAAATAATCTTTTAAGAAAATTGCTAAATACACAATATTTTGTTATCAATGGTTTTGAAAGGTTAAACCAAAAGTTTATTACAAAACAGCATCATATAAGCAATACATTGATATGAATAATACTAGTAGAAGATATGTCTCCAAGGTAACACCTTCCATTAAAAAAGTTTGAGACTAGAGACTAGGGGCTCCCAGGCATGCCCATCACACAATTTTTTCTTACAAATGATCTGCAACTTGGTTATATTCCCTCATCAAATGCTTGCAGGAACAAGACTGAAAGTTAGTCTCTAGGCCCAAAGCTGACTGCAACACTTCATACAAACGTAGTCTTCTATGCTCCATTGTGCCCTCATATGACTAAATTTTAATCACCAAGTGTCTAAATTTCTCTTGAATCCATCTCCAAAACTGAAGACATGAGACTTTTAGAATTCCTACCAAACCATATTGTGATTCAATGATGTGAATTATTCCTCTGAAGCATTCTTTAACCATTGGCTTCCAGGTTTATGATATTATTTATTATGCCTCAGATGTAATTTGCAGCATTAACCATTGCTATCATTCTAGGTCAGAAGACTTAAATTGAAGCCAGTAGTTGGCACTAATTTTAAGGTCAAACAATACTTTCTTCTTGGTGTTTTCATGAGAATGACTCCTTCGTCATGTAGTTTGATCTTCTTGCAGTTTTTAATCACTTGCTCGAGTTAGTTTCATTCTAGCCTATTTTCAGGATCCATGTGTGTCCTTTTTATCTATTATGAGTAGCTTGACTAAGCAGTGAAAACAACCAACTAAAGCTCTATTTGATAACTTTACTTCAGTGAGTTGGAAAAAGCTGAAGCTTCTGAAGAATTCTTTAATTACCATCTACCAGATAAATGACGATACCTTTGATGCCATCTAATGTCACTTATAATGTCAATTGTAGGAGCCACCATTGTTGTCATTCTAGGCTAAAAGACTGAAATTCAATGCTGTTAGTTGGGAGTAGTTTGATTTCATTCAATATTTTTGTTTTCGGTTTTTGCATTTGAATAACATGTGAATACTTGATTCTCTTATTTATGTTTCTTCTTTATGTTTCCAGTGTTTGTTGAACTAAAATAGAGCAGTGAATTATCCATGCTTTTGATTCAGGTATTATTGTAGCTGCCCATATTTGTCACCCTAGAAAATTTGATTTTTACCTGTGTCCCCAAGCTAGCCTAATAGTAACACAAGTGTTTGTGCCTAATTGTCCAAACTTTGTTTCATTGATGAAGAAAAAAAATGATTTTCTATATATACGTGATGCCACAGCTTCTAGTTACAAATTACAGGTAGCACGTATTTATGAGGTTGGCATTTAATGTTTGGTAAAGAAAAATTGTTTTTCTATACATAATGAAGCCACAACTTCCGGTTACAGGTTACATATACATCTTACTTAGTAGGTTGACATTTAATGTTTGATTTAATTTTCCATAATAAATTCCATTTAGGATGCGTTTGTGTGATAAATGGCATCAAGCGTAATAACTAATAGCTCACAGTCTCTATAGGTATGATATAAGTGGCATGAAAGCTAAGCATCTGAAGAGTGTCAGGAACAAGGCAAGGGAGGAAGGGCAAGCTTCTCGTGTGGCACAATTTCCTGGAAATGGAATACCTTATTCATCTTATCAGGTCTCTTTATTTTTTCCCACTAAGATACGTGCATTTTTACTCCTGATCACTGGATGTTCACGACATTTGTTATCATTTTGGTTCAGGTCTCATTTCTCCTCTTTGGCAGGTCATCTCACTTTAAACACTTCTGTAAGGATGTTGCTTTTTTCTACTCAATATTTCTAAACTCCATTAGTCTTTTACTTGGCCTCTCTAGTTGCAATGCCTAACCTCTCATTCAGAAACTAAGCTATTTTATATAATTAAACCATTCGTGTCAACATAAGATATAGTAGCAGCTAAAATGACAAACCCATGTTGAATATCAATAAATACTAACATTTATGCTCTAAGCTAATTTAGGTCCTTGAAAATTTTCTAATGAGAGAAAATAGAACCTTGGGGTCAAGTCTTACCTCTTAGTTTAGCTGGGAATCACCTAACCTATTTAAAATTCAGACCACTCGGATGCTTATTGTAAACAGTGATTTCATAAATCTATGTACATTACAAGACATGTTTTTATAAATGAACGGACTGGACTAAAGGCACGACATCTGCCTCATTAGCAGCAGCTAGACATAAGTCCAAAGAGGATGATATCAATACATTCTCACCCTCATTCTCCAAAGGCACGAAATCTACCACATTTGCAGCAGCCGGACCTAAGCTCTCGTCCTCGTGCTCAATAGTTATACCCCATGCCTCTCCCAGGTTCACCTTAGACTACCTCACCAAACGTCAGTACAACCCAATCCACAGGAATTATATCTGCCATCACTGAAGAGCTGCCTTTGGCAGTAACATTCCTGAGTTGTACTGTAATGCAAAGTTGAATAGAGTTAATTTTAATGATTAGCTATAAATGAGTTTGAAATTTGAGGTCAATATATTCTTATTTGTAGCGCTTGGGTATTATTAACAGTGAAATTGTTTTTTTGTGTATTGTCGTAGGTTTATTTGATTACATAGGTTTAGTAGGATTATACTGTAAGTTGGCTTATTGTCTCCCTATTAAGTTATTAAGTTTATATGTTGACATGAGTTGTAACTAGATCTATTTTTTGTTTTCTTGTTCCAATTCATAAGACTAAGGAATCCATGCAAGTAAGAAATAGACATTGGAAAAGGAAAAAAAGATATTACATTTTTTCAGATGGTATTCCATGTAATGTATCAAAGCTTGCTTTTCGGCAGAGTCTATGTATTATTTTGTACTTTTTATTAAGTTCTGCACACTGGGGAAAACTATGATCATATACCTGAGCTTTCTCTATACACCTACTTCAGTTGAGGCGTTTTTGCCTCAATACACCTATTTTAGTTGGAGCATCTCTATTTCAGTTGGGAATGAGTTCCACGCAAGTAAGAAATAATCTGACCATATCTCCTCAGTACAAATTATAGCTCCAAAGAAACTAGTTGTTTGAAGCACTGCCCTCAACTTTCACTTCAGCGGGCTCAACGACCTTTGCATAGGCAGGTTGGACAATCTCTGCCGCAGCAGGCTCAACAACTTCACTGGATGATTGGATGGTTGTAGTGCATCCACATTAGCAGCTTCTGAGTTTGGAGCTTAGAAGCCTTCAATTTTCAACATATACTTCAGAATTATTTATTCTGCAGGTATCTCCCTTGCATTACGGTGTTACATTTATCTTCTATAATAAGTCACTAAATCAAACAAATTAAGAGTGATGTATATGGGAGGACTATATCAATTATGCATAAAAGTAGCCAAAAATATGGTTATTAACATTGTAGTTTTTCTGAACTTGGAAATTATATGTAAATACATGGAAGACATTTACCAAGTCATAAATTATGATATAAAACCACTTTATATATAAGCAAGAATTAAGATTAGTCAATTCAATTCTTTTGTTACAAATTACCATGTAGATGTTAAGAGGATGATATTGGTATAGTGTTTCGGGTAGTGTAGTTATAGGTTGAAGTGTCAGCAGTGATTTGGTATTAACATTTATTTCGTTAAAAGTCATTAATGAACATTTATATAGATCTTTTCTACGTAAATGATTTCTGGTTATGATTGTTGTGGTGTCTCTGAAGGTATTATTATTCATTTGGATACATAAGTCACAACACAAAAACAAAAAACTTAAAACTTAAAACTTTGGGAAGCTTTGGAGTCACAAATGGCTCTTTGAACTATTAATATTTTAAATGATGTTTTAACTATACACTCAAGATTTCAAATTTGTTGAGTTAAATATTCACACTTTGGGATTTTTATAAAATAGTAAATAGTCTTTCATAGAATAGTAAATAGTATTTTCATTAGCTCAATAGAGTTTGTTGTCACAATGGTTGTTGGTGGTGAAGCTATGTTTAGTTTTACCTATTTATTATATATAAATAATTCAAAATTTATAGTAATGAAAATGTTTAAATGTTGTTTCTTTTGACATATTAGTAATGTGTTTTTATGTTATATAATTATCATTTCCTCTTCATTCGTGAGATGAGCATTGTCTATTGCTAATTTCACAATAATAATTAAACACCCTTGGCTAACATGGTTGCATGTTTTAATCTAGAATTTTCTAAAGAATGATGCATATCTATTAGATTACTCTTGTTCCATTATACTTGACTTTTACTCATATGCTTAGTTATTAATGAACAAGTTAGCACATGGAAAAATTGATAATTTGAAAATAAATCTATATTTATTAGGTAGGTAAACTTTATCACAATACATTGAAAAGTAGCGAGGAAGTTCAAATCATCAATTAAAAATGGTCTTATATTATGTAAAATTGGTCATATTTTTATTTTTTTCAACTTTCATGTAAAAACTTGGAAGAGAGTACCATTTTGTAGTGTTCTCAATTATTAAAGTAAGAGGAACTTGCATTTAATGCAAATCTCTAGTAGGACTAGAAGATTTAGACTAGTCTAATCTAGTGGAGCGTCTTTATAATGAGACTATTGTCCAGTTTTAGTAGTTATATATTTGTAAAAATGGTCAAAAATATTCTTTTTCTAATTAAAATTGGATCATTATATTTTTTCATTCATATTGATGCGGTTAGGGTGGAAAAATGGGAGAAATCAACTAACAGGAGTAGTTTTAGTGACAGGACCCAATTTGGAGAACTAGGATTAGAAATATTTTAGTGTCATTTTGAGGCTTTAAATGACATTTTTTTGGGTAAAAACTTCATCAATTAAGTAATACACCCACTAGCACTATTATACATTTAGAGGCCTTTCCCATAGTGCAAGAAACACTTCAATTGGAGATTGAATTCAAAAGTTAAGACTCCTGAAAGTTGACTTGTCATGATTGGCCACATAATTCAAGAGTATGCCATGTCAATCCCTGTTACTCTTGTAAAAGGTAGGAATTATGAATAATATTCTAGAAAGGTCGAGTTGTAACTCATTTTGAGGGTAATGGGTCAAATTTATCCCTTAATTAGCTATTAGGTTGTGTTATAATCAAACCACTGAAGAGGAAGATGGGTTTGATTATATTATAGTGCATTTTGCTACATACTATAGCAAATTAGCAAAGAGAATATAGATGGTAGAATAGAGAGGATTTTTGGTATGTTGTATTCAATAGGCCATAGTTCTCACTCCTTTGTATTTGCACCAATTACATTCATAGAAATAAAGAGCAAAGCATCTTCACCTTCTAGTTAGATTTTCTCTCGAAAGGGATTACCAAGTCATATCTTGGTGTTATTGTAGTTTGTAAGTGATTGTCTTATCTCTATTTTCTATATTTTATATGTTGATGCATAACAAAAATATCAATAATTTAATAAATCCAAAAAAACTAAGAAAAATGAACTCTCATAGTACAAATTTTAGATTTCAATATATTATTATTAGATTTATTACAATGAATTGACTAGTGGAATATTCATAGCATTTTAAGAATTCATATTGATAATCATTCAAGTTTTCTTTGGTATAGTGTGGAAGTTGAGTGGGATTCATATTGTTTTAAATAGATTATCATAAAACCCATATCCATTAACGAATCTAGTTTTAATAACCCTTGAGATCTCACAAAGCAGAGATTTGGAAAGCTAGAAGACTAGGTTGCAAATATTATCCATAATATGAACTGCCTTATGGTGGATTTAGAAAGTAAGCTTGGATCAAGGAAGATGGTAGTTCCCTCATAGGTCAGATCCGAGGGAAAATCAGGGGATGAGGAAGAACCAAAGGAGACTAATAAAGAACCCCAAAGATAACATCACTTGTTCAAGTGCCATGAACCACTCATAGTCCCTCTTCAAGATGGAAGCAAAGGTCAACATCAAGTTATAAAAAGCTTAGATTTAATATTTTAAATAAAATCGTGTATTGTAATATTTATAGGTTTTTTTTAGTGTCCACCACAGAGATAAGGACAGCTTAAAATCTCTCTCTCTTCCTCATCGTCTCTCTCTCTCGATCTCTCTCTCTCTTCTCTCTCTCTTCTCTCTCCTTATAAACTAAGGGGGCATGCCACCTTCACTTAGTGGAAAGTCACACATAAACCTTGAGGTTTGTGGGGATTCCCTTAAGTAACTAAGTGGAAGGATTTAAAAATTTTCATAAAGTCCTAATTCTACACTATTGAGTATGTTTAGGACTAGTGTATTTAGAGGTAAGACAAGGGCAAAGTGTAGAAGAGTACACCACATAATTCAGGAAGATGGAAATAATGTTGTGTATCTCTCCCAAGTGACTAGACATAGTCCTCAAGTATCTAGGGGGTTTATGCAACCATCTACAAAATCAAGTGCTTTTCTTCAAACTGAGAATGATACATGAGGCTTGTGTATAGGAAAAATACTTCGAAAACATAGGTTAGAAGAAAGGGAAGTTAAGTGGTTCAAATCATAAGGAATATTGGGAAGTTTCCAAAGAAGGGAAGAAGAAATGGGAAGGGGGGAATGACTCAAATATGAGAGCCATGGCATGCTAATTCAAGGATCCCAGCAACCACTACATACGTTGTAACATTTATGGTCACATAGAAGAGAAGTGCTCGAAGTACATCCAAAACGCAATCTAAAAACCTGGAACAAGGATAAGAAGAATAAAAATACCATGGCCACATATTCAAGTTATTAAGTGGAAATTATCTTAGATGTGGATGAGAAGACTTCCTACACATCACTACATAAGGTGGTGAATTTGAGTAGCATTCGGTAACAAGAAGAGGAGATGACCAAACTATTATACATAAATATACGTGTCAAGAAGACAAATGTCAATGATCTATTCAACTTAGGATCAAAACATAATCATATTGTAGCAGAGTTAGTCAACAAACTAGCATTGGAGTTTCAAAATCACTTAATTATCTGTCCATTGGGGTGGGTAAATAAGGATGCATTAATCAAGGTGAAAAATAGAGTAAAATAAAATTTGTTATTAATGCTTATTTTATTACTGAAGTAGAATTAGATATAGTTCCACTTAATGCATGTGGATTGATGTTTGGGTGTTCGTATATGTACATGTGGTATGAAATATTCATGCAGAGAGCCAAAAAATATCGCCTCGTCAAGGATAGAAAATATTTAACCATCAACAAACATAAAGGAAAGTCTAAAATTTCATTCATAAGTGCCAACCAAGCCAAGAAACTAATCATCTCTAGTAATAAGTGTGTTTTACAATTTTCAAGAAAAAAATATTTTGTATAAGAGTCAATGAGAGAAACGACATCACTAATGGGGTTCACTAAGGAACAAATACAACAACTAGAAGAGTTGATATAGGGATACAAGGAAGTGTTCCATGACCCTAAATGGCTACCACCCAAGAGGGAAGTAGAGCATGAGATCCAACTATTTCCAGACTCTTTGTTATCAAACATTGTGATATGCATGTAGTCATAATAAAAGAAAATGAGGTGAATAAGTAGTTACAACATTTACTAGAGCAAGGTTTTATGTGACCAGGTTCATCACGATATGGGTCATCAATCATAATTGTGACAAAGAAGGATGGGACTTGGTGAATGTCCATTGATTACATGGATTTGAACAAAACAATGCTCAAGAACAATTACCACTTGCTAAGGATAGATGATTTTTTTAACAAGTTGTAGCAAGAAAAATACTTCACCAAGGTGGACTTAACATTAAATCTCACCAATTTCAAGTTAGAGAAGAAGATATCTACTCATGCCATTTTATTTATGCAATGCACGAACTATGTTCGTGAGATTAATGAATGATATATTGTGCCCATACTTAGATTCATTTTTTATTGTGTATTTGGATAATATATTAGTATATAGTGCTACCTAGGAGGAGCACAACTCACATTTAATGTAATTTCTAGAAACATTGAAGAAGCACTAGCTACTAGAAAATCTTAAGAATGTTATTTGCACAACAATATTTGGTGTGTTTAAGGTATGTGATTTGTGGAGGAGAGTTGTATATAGATTCTGCCAAGATGGAGGCCATCATAAAGTGGTCAATACCTACCAATGTATATGAGGTCAAGAGTTTCATTGGGATGGCACAATACTTAAGGAAGTTTATCGCCTCATTTTCAGAAATAGTGACACCCTTCCATGCCAAACAATGGTTCGAAATAATTTAATGCAATTGCTAGAGACATTCAAGAAGAAATGGCTATTGGAAAATCTCTAGAAACATGAATTTTCATAGTAGTATTTAGTTTATTTGGGATATGTGATTAGTGGAGGAGAGTTGTAGATAGGTATTACCAAGATGGAGGCCACCATAAAGTGGTCAATGCCTACTAATGTATCTGAGGTCAAGAGTTTCATTGGGGTATAAAAACACCTAAGGAAGTTCATAGCCTCATTTTCAGCAATAGCAACACCATTTCATACCATAACAATGAGTTGAAAGAACTTCTGGTAGGGAAAGGATTAGAAAAATCCCTTTAAAGAGTTAAAGAGAAAAATTAGTTAGGCACATATTCTTGCATTAATAACTTGCAACATCCCTTTGAAGTAGAGATAGATGTAAGTGGGTAAATTATGCGAGTGGCATTGATGCAGGGAGGAAGGATTGTGTGCTACCATTATAAAGTATTTTCATATGAAAACTCTAAAATACTCTACCTATGATAAGGACCTCTATTCCTTGGTACAATCTTTCAAAAAGGGGAGACACTATTTGATGGAAAAGGAGACAATAATCCACATGTATCACTAGTTGATATAGTACTTGGAGGCCCAAAGTAAGTTACAATAGACCAAACATTAGATTTGGATGGGGTTTTTATTGAAATTTTAGTTACTTATCAAGTACAAAACGAGTAACATGAACAAGTTGGCAAATATCCCTTAAAGGCCACCCACATCAAATATCACATATTTGGGAACTCTAATGCGCATGGAGCCTTTCACCCATGATATATACAAAGAGGAATACATAGAGTATGATGACTTCAAGGAAGTGTTTTAGTAGTTGTAGAGCAAGAATCATGTGCATGATGGCAATAACATAATTGACTACCATCTCTAGAATGTATTACTATATTGGTTGGACAAGTTGTGTGTTTGTAAAGATTAGTGTATGACTCTAATTAAAGAGGCTCGCAACTCCAATGTTGTTGAGAATTTTGGTGTAGGGAATATAATGGCATAATTACAAAGGTATGTGTATTGGTCTAGGCATGGGGGCTTCACTTAATGAACCTTTGACATATCACGTGCATTCGTGGCATACTAAACAATACCCTTAATCTGACTACATATTGAAAAATACCTCTAAAAATCACATTATTTAACCACTTACCAATACAAACCCAATACAATTTCCCAATTAAGAAAACCCATACTTTCACTAGATATTGTAGGTATCCATTTTTTCATTAACATATTTTACGCCCCTTTATATTTTTCATTAACTTTGAGATCCATTTTTTATATCTTCCAATATAAAAATCCTTTACCCCCTAATATATGCTCAATATGTTATGTCATTTTTTCTTCAATATATATCCCTCAATATGAACCCACGTGGTATGGTATTTCTCCCTTAGTGAAGCCCTCGTGGGTCTAGGATGCAATAATATTTAGCTAGGTTCATAAGAGTATGTATGCTTTGTTGTACCAACAAGCCTAGTAAAAGAAAATAGGGTCTATGTTATCCCTTACATATACTCACCTCTAAATGGAAAAGCATTTTCTGATGGAATATATGAGAATTTTACCAACAACTAGGAAGGGACATGACAACCTATTTTTGTTAGTTGACAAGTTCAGCAAGACGTGCATTCTCATGCCCTATAGAAAGACCATAAGCAAGAAAGAAGAAAAAAACTTGTTCTTTGGATAGGTCAAGGTGTACTATGGGATACCAAGGAGCATCATTTTAGGTAAATAACTAATATTTATTAGTGCATTTTGAACTACATTGTGGGAAAATATGGACACAAATATGAAGAGGTTTACAAAATTCCATCCAAAAATAAATGGTCAAATAGAAATACTCCATAGGAATTTGGTATAGCATTTTAGGGGTTGCAATTAGAAGCATCCAAAGAATTTGGATTTAAATAATATGGTATATATAAAATACTTCTAACATAATAATCCAAAAGTCAACTGGTAAGTTCCTATTTGAAATTTTTTTTTGTATATTTTCCACCTTCACAATTTGACTAACAAGGAGGAGTAAGGGAGAATCTCATAAGGGATCCTTAAAGGGAAGAAGAATTTGTGAAGGATATTAAGAAAATATATTTGCAAGTACAAGAGGCATTGAAGAAGTCATAGGAAAAGTATTTAGTGTGGGAGACAAAGTATGATTATAGTTTAACAAGGAGAGACTACAAGGTCCTAGTAAGAAAATAAAGGCTCTATGGTATGGTCCCTTCAATATATTATAAAAGGTGGCATATAACACCTATAGACTTAATCTACTCCCATACATTTTCATTAACTTAGTAGTGAATGTGGAAAACATGAAACTCGATGAGCCTTTCATGTTGGATCAGGAAGAGAAGTAGCTACTACCTACTATAGAGGATTTAGTAACAGATGATCAAGCATAATTGAAAAAGGATATAGTTTTGTATAATATGTCAAGAACTATAAAATAGGTGCAACATAACCTTTGATAGATTGGGTTGAAAGGACAAATTATCGGCAAGGCTAAATGGTACTCTAGGGAGATGGTAGAGGAAAAATTTCTTCACCTCATTCAATAAAATCTTTTGGCAACTAAAACCATCCAAAAATGGAAAGGTATGATCCACATTGAATCTCTATAGAGAAATCAACTTATGGGAGAAGTTTTAGTAGCAAGACTTAGTTTGGAGATTTAGGGTCAAAAACCTTGGGGACAATTTGAGGCCTTAAATGATGTTTTATGGAGGAAAAAAGGTTACCTCTTAAGTTATACACACTCTAGCACTACTCTACATTTGAATATATTTCCAATAGTGCAAGAATAACATCAGTTGGAACCTAAAAGAAACAATTATGCCTCCTAAAAGTTGACCTATCATGATTGACCACCATAGTTTTAGAGGATGTGATGTCAAACCCATTACTCATAGAAAATGAGCTAACCACAAGGGAAATATGAAGCAATAATATATAAGGGTCAATTTGTAATTCATATTGAGGGTAATGGGTCAAATTTAACCCTTAAGTAGCTATCAAAATGTATTACAACGAAGCCACTAGGAGGATAATGGGTTCAATTATATTCTAATGCATTTCATTCCATAATAGAGAAAATTAACTAGGAACAGATAGGGATATGGTAGAATAAATAGGGTTTGTGGTCTATATCATCCTATGGTCATAGCTCTCACTCCATATTTTCACGAATTCCATTTAGAAAAAGGAGATAGAAGAGTAGCCTCACCTTCTAGTTGGGGTTTCTGTTGAAAGGGTTTCCTAGGTCATTTATTAGTTTTATTGTAGTTTGTGAATAACTTTTTCTTCCGTTATTTATCTAAATTTTATGTACTGCATTCATAAGTAAAAAATGGTAATTTAATAAATCTGAAAGATCTAAGGAAAATTAACCCTCGTAGTATAGATTTGGGATTTCAATAGATTGTTATTAGATATGTTGTGAAAATTTTTCCAATGGAATATCCACAATATTTTATGGATCCTTTTCCTATAAAATATGTTGAATATACTTGGTTAAATATACTATAATAACCTATTCATTGTTGAATATTTTATTTGGGAGAAATTTAATGAGTTATTACTTTGTATATTTGAATGGAAACAAAGACAAATATCAGGTACGATTGAGAGAAACTTTCCATAGAGATTTAAATTTTATTATTTATATTAGTATCTAAAATAACTTAGGAAGAGTAAATAAAGACAAAGGAAGAAAAGGAAAGGGTCAGAAAAGAAGAGGAAGAAAAAATAGAAAAGAGGAGGAAGATAAGAGACTCCGAGAAGAACAAGAGGCTAGAAAATATGAAGAAGCTCTTAAGGCATATCAAATTGAATATGCTTACCTCCATAAGATATTTTTCATTGAATTACCTCCTTGGATAGAAACCTCTTTTATATCATATCCATTGCATCTAACACTAATTCAAAAGGAATTTGCAAGTTAGGTAATGTTAGTACTAGTGCTTCACTAATATTTTGTTTTAGTTTATCAAAATATTTTTTTTTATTCTTTCCTTGTTGGAAACACTTATCACTAGATGTTATGGCATGGAGTGGCACAACTATCACCGAAAATCATGCTTTGAAATTTCATAGGTACTACACTACTCAAAAAAATATCCTAACTTAAATGACATTAATAGAAACTCACCACATGAGGATGACATCCATTTTCATGGAATTTTTCTTGAGTTTCCCTCCAGTGATCATGTAAATCAAATACACCATAACTGTCAATTAAACTAACATTCATTAATATTAGGAAATATTTGATGCATTATTAAGTCTCTAACATGTATATGAGACATGAGATGTGATCTTTCCAAGTATATCTATAAATAAATAGGTGATCTAAATATAGTATTACAAACGAAGCTAAATAAGGATGAAATACATCATTCATCAATCCCATAATGTCGTTGGTGCATTACATCAACCATAGGGCATGAATAGCCATTCATATAGACCTTTCCTTGTCTTGGAGTCAATCTCTCAAATGTATTATTTTTTAACATGTACTTAATAGTATCTCAATTTGAGATCTAACTAGGTGATGTACTTGGCGAGTTGTAACTAGTCTAACAAATTATCAATTATAGATGGAGGGTATCAATTCTTGAGTGTTATATTGTTCAAAGTTTTGTGGTCGATACACATTTTCCAAATAGAATTCTCTATGGGTATTATGGTGATAGGTGACCCATAAGGTGAGGTGTGTCTTCGAATTATTCCTTATTCTAGCAACTACTACAATTATGTCTTCACTACGTATACTTTCAAAGCTAATTATCTGTACAACCCAATATTTGTTAATTGGAAGTGAAGTGGAAATTGTATTTCATGTTCTAATTCACTCTTGGGTAGTGACTCTTTCATATATTAGAACACTCATTTATATACCTTCAACGACTCCTCCAAGTAACATTTCTTCTATTTAGTATAACCCTTGAGGGATGCCTAAACTATCATTGGTTCATAACTAGAATAATCATCTCTTAAGAAAAGTAATACATAGGTCTTATTCGAATTAATCAATTTTTTTTCTTGGTTGACACTTACTAGATAGATAATATATTTACCTTTATGTGCATTAATGATGTAAAATTTCCCATCCTTGATTAAGTGGTATTGTGTTCCTCTCTGTTAGGCCCCTATACTACTAATGTAACCCCTTATTATTATTAATACAACCCCCTTATTATATTGATGTACCCATGTAGTGCGCATATTGTTACTATTGTGCCCCATAGAAACCCACTAATGTTATTATTGTGCCCTTACATTATTATTGTTATGTAGGTTCTAATTATATAATGACCCCTTAGACTCCTATATATAGAAAGGAGGTCTTTCCATTTGTATCATCCAATAATTGTTCACTTATGTAATGTAAAGGAGGTTGCCCCCTCAAAGAGGCTGAATTCTAAGGCGTTGATCAATCTTTTCTATATTTTCTTGAGCTGGTTTCATAACATTTGGTATCAGAGCTTTGGATTCTAGAGTTTTGCTGCTCCAAACAGATCGTCATGGAAATTTCGCTATAACTTTGTTTCTGTGACGTTTTAGAAGTCGCAAACAAAACCCATTTGAGAAGAAATCGCTCTAAAGCTTGGGTCCGAATTTCAGAGCTTTTCGCACTATATTTGCAGAGATATTATCTGAAGAAGTTGGTCTTTTTGCAGACTCCTGAATTACATTCCAAACAGGTGACCTGGGGAAAATCATCATAACTTTCTCTCTGGGGATCGGATTGAAATTTAGTAAGAAGGTACAGAAAGAGAATGGCCTGTAGTTGTTTTTATGAATTTTTCCTAGCCAAAGATCCAAATAGTGACACGTGGAATTTCATACAAGTTCACTCTTCTGGAAAGGTCTATAATCAGGTCATTGTGGGAGATTTGGCATAACTCTTCATTGGAGAATCCAATTGGGGTCAGACTGGTGGCATTGGAAAGAGGACACAGAGGGCTACTGTAGGTCACAATATCAGAACTTAAAGATCTGAAAGCATAGATTTACAGTCATTTCAAGAGCGAGCTCCTAAAATCAATAAAAAACAAGATGAGGAAGTTTGATGGGAAGGATCTGGTAAATTGGATACTTCAGATGGAGCAATATTTTGATCTACATGGTGTACCACTTACAAAAGGTATGTATTGCATCTTCATATTTAGAATTGGATCAATTTTTATGGTATAAAGGGCTTTGTTCTTGTAAACGACTTGTTACGTGGTCAATTCTCATAGAGGAAATGATAGCACATTATGAGGATACAAAGAGCAACACCTTCTTTAGAGAAACACCACAACAATTGGAAAGAGTAAAAGGGCTTTGTG
>APFE030028393.1:73241-121402 GCA_000404065.3 Pinus taeda
TTATTCAAAAGTTGCAAAAGATCCTAATTCAAACAATATTGCCAGAAATTGAAGAGGAAGGAAAAATCATATTGGAACCTGGAGCAGTCACAGAAACAAGAACCCGAAAGCTACGAAATCAATCAATTTCAGAGTATCACATCAAGTGGAAGAACATACCCGCTGAAGATTCCACATCGGAGGACAAGAAGTTTATATAGAAGCATCAAGAACTACTCAAACGTTGAGGAAAACACTTTTTGAAGGAGAGGGCATGTTAGGCCCCTATACTACTAGTGTAACCCCTTATTATTATTAGTACAACCCCCTATTATATTGATGTACCCATGTAGTGCCCATATTGTTACTATTGTGCCCCATAGAATCCCACTATTTTTATTATTGTGCCCTTACATTATTATTGTTATGTAGCCTCTGATTATAATACCCCTTAGACTCCTATATATAGAAAGGAGGTCTTTTCATTTGTATCATCCAAGAATTGTTCATTTATGTAATTTAAAGCAGGTTGCCCCCTCAAAGAGGCTGAATTCTAAGGCGTTGATCTATCTTTTCTATCTTTTCTTGAGCTGGTTTCATAACACTCTCATCATGATGTTTTCATCCTTCATATACATGCAGGAGCTTCTAAACACTACCTCACACACATCAAGAGGAATTACATCCACTTCATGAACTACATATACACTTATAACAAACTTTATCTTACACTATTTGGTGATTTTCACATTTGTAATCTTATTCACCCATCCAAATGGACATGGGCTAGGATGATCATGAACTTCCATCCCAAGTTTTTTTACTAGGCCATCAACTATGAGGTTGGCATGTGAACTAGAATAAAATAGAACATCCACCTTGATCTTTTTTACATTGATCTTAATGTAGATGAGTTTTGTCATCTTCTTATCTTGTGATGAACGTTAATCAAATTCACCTCCTTTTTCAATGAGATGTAAACAATATTTCCATCCACATATGGGTTCCTCCCTACCAAGTTGCTTGAATACATGGCTAGTAGGTTCCTCTTCTTGGTATCCTTCTTACTATTTTTTGCAAGAAACTCTAGGCATAACTTTCAACACTTATATTTGATGTGGCCATCGATATTACAATGGTTGTTTAGATCCTTGCGCTAATGTGTAGTGATTGTTATTTTATTGTCTTTTCCTTTCCACTTATTCTTCCCCTATACTTGGAAGCATCTTGGTGGTTTGTTTATTTATAAAATTTTAAACCACTTAGCTATCATTTTTTGCTGCCTATATTTTGTAGGTATCATGCTTGCATAAGTCCGATATTTTAATAGAATAATTTGTTTCTATATATGATTGTATAGAACCTCAAAATAATGAAGTCAATCTAAGCTCTTAGGAAATATACATAACATAATTGTCATTTTCCTAATTTTTTGGTATGCTATTACATATTGTGTCTTGTCTCTAGCTCAAGTGATGCCAATGGATCCATTGATCCTCTAAATACCCAATAGGGTATAACTGAGGCTTGGTAAGAGTTTTAAGAACCTTCACTTAGTTACTAGTGGATCACCCTCTAGCTTAAATGTCTTTGTGTGGATTTTCCAACACATTAATGTATGGTCCTCTATTTGTAGTTAAACAAATTAAATGTTTTAATCTATATTATCAACATTAAAATACACTTGTAGTTGTTGTAACCAAGAATAAACTTAAGGACATTGTTCTCACTTGGTATGGCTTAATGTCCACCTTTGGTTCCATGCAAAATAGACGTTTTTAAGGAGTGATTGCTATGAAACTCACTTTCTCTTTCTAGGGCTCTTTTTTTCCAACTCATTTTTTCGGTCTTAACTATATGATGATTTCAAAATTGATCTATCTACTGAGTTAGAGCCACCAACCACCCTGAAAGATCAAAATGTGTTGGCTAGAACCATCATGAGAAGGCTTGTGTTCACGGAGATATTATTGGTTTACTCTTCTAACCTTGAAAATCTCTTTTATACTGCATCCCAAGGGTTGTTATGAATGGGCTCATCCCCCATGGCTAAGGTTCTAAGACTTCTTAAGCGAACTCCACCTACAACATTCCACAAATATGGTAAATAAATCTAATATGATGTCAATATGTTTTGTAATTTACTATGGATATTCCATTAGAACGAGTCATCAAAACACATCTTGTATTATGAAAGTTTATTAGAATAAATAAAGGAAAATGCCATACACATAGATAAGCATAATACATATATTAGAAAACACTAAAAAAGGAGAAGACTAAGTTAGAAGGTGATGCTTATGCTCTATTCTCTTTTATTCAATATGAAAATAAAAATACAAAGAAAACAATACTCACTTTGAAGTTTCATTTGACATTGTGACCTAAATGGATGATACATAATCTTCTTCCTCCTCTTTTATGCTCTCCATCCCACCCTTACATTTCCTACTCAACCATTGAATAAGAAGAATGTGAAATGAGTTGAACCCCCTCCTCTTTTGGAAACTTAGTGTTATAACATCATTTAGCACTCCTATATATTTTGATGTTCTTGTATGGCCTTGGGCAACCTTTTCCCATGTAGACTTCATCCTTTATTAAGAAACAATATTTCAAATTCCATACTCGACTCTACCCATTCAAAAGTGCATACATACGTAGGTTCTATAACTGCACACCTGCATATACCTTCTATCAGGGGGGTTCATGGGTTTTATCGAGATCCCACCTACAGGAGCTTGTAGTGTAGAAAATTTGATGGTAGGTTAACCTAATAATGCAATATAAATCAAACGAAAATACTATAACCTACTTCTACTATCAATTTGTGGAAGCTTAAAGATTGAGCTGAATAATATAACCAGAGGAAGAAGAATCAATCACACAATACACATGAAAATACTTTGGGGAAATCCTCAGCTAAAAACCCCACATTGTTGTATTATCATACATGGTGGAAATACATAGGAATTATACAAAGCCTTAGCTCTCACAGTTACCCAACTCTCAGTACAATCCTCACAGATGCTCATAGGAAATCTTGGCTTCTCTCCAGCCTTCCTCTCTACCCTCCAAGCTCCAATTTCCTTGCGTTGTTCCTTGTGGATGATTCTCATGTTACCAAGTGGAAAACCTCCTACCAAGTGGATGATCTCTTTTTTCAAAATTGCGCAATCCTCAAGGATTAAATCCTTGACTACATGCATGAGTTTTTTCCTTGAGAAAACACATGCAACTGATAGTACAATTTCCTTGACTTTAATCTCAATTGGGTCTTTGTCAAAATAGACATGCATGAGTTTCTAATGATGGAATCTTCAGTTAACTGGAGTAGCACTAGTTGAGTGCATTAATGCATCAACTGACTGTTAATTCACTATTAGTTCCTCAAACAGTTTGGAACTAATTTAACTAGACTTAACTCAGTAAATTGAGTTAACTAATTACAACTCAAATATAACTCAATCTTATCTCCTTAATTTAAGGCATAACTCTTGCATGAATTCAGAAAGAATTCTACTTGAATTTCTCCAACCAATTAATTTAAAATTAATTAATTAATTCTTTCCAAGTAGCTGTTAAGACTAAATTCGATTTTAATTCACAATTTAATTCAAGGAAAAATTAAATTGGAATATTCTTGTTTCCATATTTCAACACTTCCTCTCAAAAAGAAAGGGATTATCTACCACCCCAATCCTGTCTCTATGGAACTCGAATTTACACATTGACAATGCCTTTGTCAAAATGTCAGCATCTTGCTCCTCTGTCGAGATATACTGTAGCAACATGATCCTCTCGACTTGAAATGTTAGCATCTTGCTCCTCTTTCGAAATATACTACAACAACATGATCCTCTCAACCTGTGAAAAGCCACGGGCAATAACTCTTGCCTTATGCTTCTCCATACTACCATTAGTAGCTTGCTTTACCTTGTAAAGCCAACAGGAACTCACAATTGACTTGTTCTCTGGTCTCAGAACCACATCTCAAACACTGTTATGAACTATGGAGTCATACTCCTCCACCATAGGATCAACCCAAATTGGCTGCTGCAGTGCTTCCTCAAAAGAAGATAGCTCAGTATCAACACATTCCCTAGCAAGGGCCATGTATCTAGTGTACCTCTCAGGTGACCTCCTCTATCTGTGCTGAGAAGATGTTGCTCCCACATTCTCTCTCACATCCTCCAACAATCTGTCAGCTTCTCTTGTGCACTTTCATCCATCTCCAAAAGACTCTTCTTAAGTGGATGTCTCCACTCCTGTAACCTCTGCATGCAGCTGCTTCGCATTAGTCTGAGGCTCCTCCTCCCTAGGACCCAACAGTTCCTCCACAGCCTGTAGTTGGAGCTCCCTCTCAAGGGAAACTCACATGGCCCTATGCTCATCAAACTTGAGATCTCTACGAACCATTTTCCTCCGACTAGTAGGAAAGTACACCCGATAGTTGTGAGGTGTATCAGTGTACCCCATAAATATCCCCAACTCTGTTGTTAGCTCAAGATTTTTTTGTGCACCCTTTGTCACATGGCAATATACCGATGAGCCAAAGATCCTGAAGTGACCCACATCTAGTCTCTTACCGAAGAAAGCTTCCTCTGGTGTCTTCATCCCAAGTATGAGATACGGGCTTCTATTATGCAAATAGACCATTATGTTGCATGCCTCAGCCCACAAGTGAAGTGGTAGGCCTTGGTCAAGTGGCATTTCCTGTGCTTCCCCTACAATAGTTATGTTCTTCCTCTCAGCCGCCCCATTCTTTTACGAGTTATGAGGTGCCATCAACTCTCTTTTTTTTCCTTCCACTGCACAAAAGTCCTTAAAATCTTGAGAGACATATTCTCCACCATTGTCGCTTCTCAAGGCCTTGATCTTCTTCCCTGACTCTTTCTCGACCAAAGCTTTGAACTCACAAAAATTTGTGAAAGTTTGGTCCTTCTTCTACATGAAATAAATCTAACATTTACGAGAATGGTCATCAATGAAAATCACATAAATAGTCCACACAAATTAGTATGAACTTGCTCTAAGATATCCTCTCCTCGACTGTCTCGATCATGAAAGGAAGACTTGGTGTACTTTCCCAGGGTACAACTTTTGCATGTGTCAACTTGCTCAAGTTTACCTTTGGGAAGTCTCGTAGATATTTGCTGCATTATCTTCAAAGCCCCATCATGCAAATGGCCCAACCACCTGTGCCACAACTCGCCAATGTCTTGGCTTTGCACCAATTTTGCGTTCATACTCAATGTTGCACAATCATCTACCTCTAGTTTATAGAGATTCTCCACCTGAATCCCTATCCTCTTGGTCTAACATGTGGCTATGTGTCTTAGGAACACCTTTCCTTTACTGAAGACAACATCGTAGCCTTTATCGTCCAACATCGTGACCGATACCAAGTTCTTCTTCAGTCCAGGCACATACTTCACATCTGTCAAGGTGAGAGGAGCTCCATGCTCCCTCTAAAAAGCAATCGTGACCACTTTTGAATCACTATACCTTTTGTCGCCACCCATCTCTATGCGCATCTTGAGGTCTTTCTCCTCCAAGGCACTGAATAATTTTTTATCACCGGTCGTGTGGAATGAGGCTCCATTGTCAAGATACCAAACACAACCCATCATCAATGACACCATGCATGCGATGAGGGTAAAGTCCATTTCGAACTAAGAGGCTAATGCCTCATCTTCCGATCCTTCTGAGGATCCTTTATTGGACTTCTTCGATGGGAAATTAGTCGCACAATGTCCCATCTTGTGACAATTAAAGCATATTACTTTAGATATGTCACCCTTCTTCACTCCGTGATAAGAATTTGATTTGGAATGGGAAGCATTCCCCTTCCCTTTCCTTGCCTTACTTGCTAAGGCCAGATTTTCTTCATCATCATTCTTGGATGAAGAACCATCTCGTGTGTTCCTCCTGTAGAAGATCTGACCACAATCGTTCCCAATCCGATAGTTTCTCCATTCCATTCACAAAGTCTTGGTAGCTATTCCAACTCTTTGGAAGGCCAAGGAGAGCGAGGCTCACCATATCATTATTGGTAGTAGTTATTCCCACACTGCCAAGCTCATCTCTACAGGTGGTGAGCTTGTTCAAATATGTGGAAACAGTATCACCCTTCTCCATCTTAATTCTCCGAAGCTCATCCTTGAGTGCCAATTTCCTTTGGTCGCTATTGTTCTGGTAGAGGTCCTTCAATGTCTTCCACATTGAAAATGGAGTATCCTTCCCATGGAGACTTGAGACAATATGGTCTCGAACTCTCTCAGGGATGATCTGTCTCACCTTCGGAACACACTTCTTCCACTCAGCCAACTCTTGTGCATTAGTTGAAGCTGGCTTTGGGATTTCTTGATCAATGAATTTATTCAAGCCATTCTCTTCTAATACAACCTCCACTCTATCTTTCCATGCTATGTAATTCGAGCTACCTTCCAAGGCATACTCGAGTCTCAAGCCATAGAACGCCATTGGCCAACCTTGAAGTATGATATGAATTTGATTTTCACCTACAACTTGAAACTTCAGACTTCGAATTCTCTTCTCAGTATACTATTCACACCTCTGATACCATGTACAAAATTTCTACAAATCTAGCTCTGATACCATGTAGAAAATCTGATGGTAGGTTAACCCGATAATGCAATATAAATCAAACCAAAATACTATAACCTACTTCTACTATCAATTTGCAGAAGTTTAAAGATCGAGCTAAACAATATAACCAGAAGAAGAAGAATCAATCACATAATACACATGAAAATACTTTGGGGAAAGCCTCAGCTAAAAACCCCACACTATTGTATTATCATACATGGTGGAAATACATAGGAATTATACAAAGCCTTAACTCTTACAACTAGCTAGCTCTCAGTACAATCCTCACAGATGCTCACAGGAAATCTTGGCTTCTCTCCAACCTTCCTCTCTTCCCTCCAAGCTCCTATTTCCTTGCATTGTTCCTTGTGGATGATTCTCCTGTTACCAAGTGGAAAACCTCCTACCAAGTGGATTATCTCTTTTTTCAAAACTGTGCAATCCTCAAGGATTAAATCCTTGACTGCATGCATGAGTTTTCTCCATGAGAAAACACATGCAACTGATAGTACACTATCCTTGACTTTAATCTCAACTGGGTCTTTCTCATAATAGACATGCATGAGTTTCTGACGAGGGAATCTTCAGTTAACTGGAGTAGCACTAGTTGAGTGCATTAATGCATCAATTGACTGTTAACTCACTATTAGTTCCTCAAACAATTTGAAACTAATTTAATTGGACTTAAATCAGTAAAATGAGTTAACTAATTGCAACTCAAATATAACTCAATCTTATCTCCTTAATTTAAGGGATAACTCTTGCATGACTTCAGAAAGACCTCTAACTTGAATTTCTCCAACCAATTAATTTAAAATTATTAATTAATTATTTCCAAGTAGTTGTTAAGACTAAATTCGATTTTAATTCACAATTTAATTCAAGGAAAAATTAAATTGGAATATTCTTGTTTCCATATTTCAACACAGTGCAACTTAATTAACTAATTTCAGGTGGCATATATATACACACCTTTGGTAGGCCTGAAACATATAAGAGAAAAGCTATCGACATTATACCCATTTTTCTCCCCGATAAATTATAATTTTCCCATGCCTCTTGCATCCCAGTCTCTCTGGAAGCCCTTGTTTCCCTTGCAAAGATGTTCATCATACTTATAACATGTCCTTGCATTTGTTAGAGAGATTTTCTTCATGGTTTGGGCTGGACAGATCCAAATGAAGGCTTTGTTAGTGCTTTGGCTTGGATCAAGTTGTACCTTTCCTTTACATATTGTTATTTATCAATAAAGAATCTCATGTCTTGTTCCTGATATGTTATTATCTCATGAATAGTGATTTCTATGTTTATATGTGATGATCTAATGTATCTTTTATGTATGCACATTTAATTATATATCATGTATATGCTTCTCTGAATTGATTTACAGGCCTACTCGATTCAAGAGGAAGTAGAGGGTTTGGACCCTATGGGAAAATCTTCAAATGTAGGACCTTCAGGTAAGTTTCCAAGTCCACATTCAATAATTCACATGTTTGGCATGCTTTCTTGACTGCTTCTTTTTTATTTTCTTGTTATGATCTATTGAAGTTGTCAACACTTACCCTAGGGAACTTTTCCCGCAAATAGAATTATCAAATCCACTGGGGGAATACCATCAAGTATTTCCTAGAAGCGTTGTAATTATTTGATCTGGGTTTTTGGTTTGTTGTTTCTTGTTATTTCTAGCCTTATTGACTCCTAGGCAGTCTAGTCAATTAACATGATCTATTGGATCAGGATTGTACTTTATTTTTTGCCTAGTTTTCAATTTATACGCACTTTTTGTTGTATACATAAGCATACATACTCATTTTATTTCAAATAAACCCATGTATACGGTAGTTTCTTTAGAAAAAATTGTGTACATATGCATTTTTGGAACTAGAAAATCGTGTACATATTGAAAATTTTGAATCTTTCATTTATGTTTCTTTCTAGGGGTTTGGCCATGTTTGCTTGTGTCTTTCTTGTTTGAATAAGGCTTGAAATCATATTTTTAGCAGCCATTTTCATTTCTTTCCATCTCTTAGGTGAAAATATTATGTCAACATAGGGTTTGTCATCTTTGAATTTATTTTATAATTAAAAATGGGTTTCATACTTTCTTTGGGAAATGTCTGACTGCGTTGTGTTGTTAGGACACTTGCTTTCTCTTGCAACTTGTTTATAACCAAATTTTCTTGATTACTTCTTTCACATTCTTGAAGTTGGATTGTTTTTTGCTTTTCATTAGTTGTTTGAGAAAGATATTTGTAATTCTTGAATTAATGAGAGATTTCAATTCTTTGAAATATTTCTCATTTCCATAATTTCTTTTTATCGTTTTGACCAAATCACTTGAGCTCTTTATGTCTCTTATTCACGTTAGTCTTTTAATTTTTGGGTTTATTAATGGTTAGTGAATTTTGAGTCTCTTTATTGTTGTTGGTCTTGAATCTGACACTTGCTTTCACTTTCTGAAACTTGTAGTCTTTTAATCCTTTGAAGAAAAAGAAAAACATTTGTTTTTGAGTTTCTTTTCTTTGACTTTCTTACTTTTGAATCTTTTACAAAGGTTTGAATTATTTATTTAGGGCTAAAAGTCATTTTGCATTAGAAGTGTTTCTTTCTTGGGATTTTCTTCTTGTTGCTTGATTAATGGATTTTTGATTTTGAATTCACCTTTTTCTTGTTTATGAGTTTTACTTGAATCTTGCATCTACATTTAGTGTGCATTAGGGAAAGTTGCATTGTAGACATCATTTATTTTTTCGTTAGATGATTGAATGTGTGAGTGCCTGAAAAGAAGAAGAAAAAGGGTTTTGATTTCTTAGTTTTCTCATAGAACTCGTGTACAAATTGCTTTCATTGAAGAAAAAGAAGTTGCATTTGCATGTAGCCTAGGTTTTCTATTGATTTCTTTAGCATCATAATGGAATCAGTTGCATTTCTACTAGGTTTTATCCTAAATAAAAACCACTTAAAATAAGCAATTAATTAAAATGAACTAGACTTTTATTTTTGTCATAGAAACATCAACTAGTATAGGACATTAGGGACTTGGAATAGGTGTGTGGAGAGTAAATTCTCCAAGGCCACTTGAACAAAAAGTATAGAAGTTTACTAAGGAGTGGAAATCTAGTCTCGTTAAACTATCTCAGAAAGCTCTTCTAACACATGAGCTAAGCACAGGGACTTGTGAAGATAAGGAAAGAGAGATACCCCTTCTCCTAGTTGTGGGATCACATGGCCATGATTGTTCCACTCGACTTCTGATTACAAACTAGTGACCTTAGTTTCCTTTTCTAGGGATGACACAGGTGACTTTGGAGGAATTCCCGTGGCACCTGAGATAGAAGTTGCATTACTTTCAGAGTACTTAAGGAGGGTGCCCTTGTGAATCTTAGGTACTTGTGCTCGAAAAGGCTATTTTCTGAAGGTCAACATAATTGTTTATGATATCTTCGCTAGTAGCATTGGGTCCTCATCATCCCAAACTACCTTTGGGAGATCCTTATCTTCACTTTCTTTCATTTTGGTGTCCAGTCCTAATCACCAGGAGTGGAAATACATGAAAGTTGTTTTCTTGGTTGTACCTTTAGGATATTTTTAGTGATTCTTCTATGCTCCTAGCTTGTCATAGGAATTTTGAGTCTTTAATTTATTTTAATATATAAAAGTGGTTGGACAATTAGTTCATTGGTCTAGAAGGCTTTGTGGGATTTCACCTGCAAGTGTCGAGCCTCCACCTAGGAGGCATAGGAGTAATAATGTTGGTTCTTTTCAACCAGTGTTAGTGAACGCAACAAATACATATCCTTATCGGAGGGTTCTCATTTCTCAAGGTGAACGTAGTCTAGACCATCAAATGATAATCCTCTAGTGCTTGCTAGAGTACTCTTCTAGTCAAAAGACAAAGTAGAAATCAAAGACGTTTCAGAGCCACCTGTGACTCCTACGAAACCTCTTACTTCTGATCTTCCTTAGGTTTTTTCAAACGTGGCTACTCGAACTCCTAGGCCGACTAGCCCTATTCACTCTCCTTTTTTCTTCTCAATGGCCAATATTAGTGGCTTTGCTGATATTACTGGTGTACATACTCCTTCCTCGATCATAAGAGGAGGATATATTCCTATTTATACTATTGCACCTAGTACGATCATTGTTGGATCTACCTGCATCCTGATTCTAGGTGGGGGCACCCATCCTACATCTCCCTTCATAGGAGCTTATCCTTTTGGGATCCCATCTAGTGGGATTCCCTCTATATATTATACTTTACCCTTATGATACTTTTACATCTATGACTTCGATGGCTATTGGTTCAGTGCCTTTTCAATTTGGATGTGGACATGTTCCTCCTTCCAATCCATCATTTAACTTAGGATTAATTCCTTTTCCTAGTCATTCTCAAAACATTAATGCTTTCCATGGGAACCAGGGCTTGGTAAATCCTTCTGTGAGTGGCTTTGGGGCAAGGATTTTTTCCCATTCATTTGGTCAACAGAGCAGTATTCCCTTTCTTACTATTGGTAATTATCAAGTCTTTCCTCCTTTAGCTAGTGCATGAAATCCTTAACAGGGGATTTCCTCTTCATATAATGTTCTTGATCCGAATGGAAAATGGCATCAACCCATGGTATTCATCCACCCATGGAATTTACCCATGGTATTGTAAGTGGCATCCACTCATGGTATTTATCCACACATGGTATTGTAAGTGACATTTACCCATGGTATTCATTCACCCATGGTATTTTGACATCCACCTATGGTATTCATTCACCCATGGAATTGACCTGTGGCATTGTGACATCAACCCATGGTATTCATTCACCCATGGAATTAACCCTCGTATTGTAACTGAAAAATACTATAAGTAACAAGTCGCATTTTGTAAAGGGACAAATGGTCCACCATAATGTAGCCTTTATAGTTATTATTAGTTTTAATAAAGAGTTTTTTTATGGTTTTATTTATTGTGTGTTCTATCGTTTTCTTTCTAGCATTGCAATTCTTTAGATCTTGGGGGCCTCCCCCAGAAGATCCATTTCAATCTTTTAGATCTTGGGGGCCTCCCCCAAAGATCCAGATCAGTGGTATCGAAGCAGGTTACAATTTCTTGGGAATGAGGTTTTCATGCATATTTCAGTTTCAAATTTTTTGCATAAATATTCAACAATGTTCAGGCATGTGTTGCGACCTCCATAGAGCACTTTCTTGGGCCAAGCAGGAAGAATTTTTCTTTTTTCTTTTTTTTTCAAGATTTTTTTTTGGGCGGCGAGTTTACAGATTAGATCTGAAACATTTGGTACAATATTTACAAAAACAAATAATATATCTGGATTCCTTGCGAAATATACCAAAATCCAAAAAAACATCGGCCAAATCGGAGTCTGGATGAGGGAGATATCGCTGATTTAAAATCAAGTATGTTGTAGAATTTTTTTTCTAACGACAACTAGTGGACAACGACTCTCCTATCATTTTTTGAAGTTCTTGTGGAGAATTTTAGAAAAATAATTATATATCTAAGCTACTCTTGAAAATTCACCCAATTTCAAAAAAACAAATGGGTAGAATCGAAGTTCGGATGTGGGAGATATCGCTCATTTAAAATCAACTATTTTTTTCAGAACTTTTGTGACAACAGAAAAAATTGCAGCGCGAATCAGAGATTCTAGGGTGTCCAGATAAGGGTTTCCAACACATGGGAAGATGTAAAGTGGTCCTTCTATTTCCAAAAATAGGTTATAATAAATATTCTAAGTTATATTGACTGAGTTATGTCCATTTTAATTCTAGAGCAACATTCGGAGCGGGTTCCCGTTGGAGACGTTCCCTCCCACCCCACTTTAGTAGGAACTTGCTTCACATTCATCAGTTTCAACATAGCATCATTCGGCTTGGGTTCCCACTGGAGACGTGCCCTCCCACCCCACTTTAGTAGGAACTTGCTTCACATTCATCAGTGTCAACATAGCAGCATTTGGCTTGGGTTATTTGGAGATGTGCCCTCCCACCCCAGGCTATGTATGCACCTACTACTTCATCAACAATCAACATCATGGTTATCGGTCAACTGCACAAAATACTTTTTATCGAAGTCCATTTTCTAGTCCGCACACTGTTAGTATCATAGTTGGTCACAAGCATTACAGGGTATCTCTATCCTCGGATCTTCATTTTTCATGGTTATGGGTCATCCACAAACCCACACTTCATCAAAGTCCATTTGCTATGCCGCACACTATCAACATCATAGTTGGTCACAAGCATTATAGGGTATCTCTATCCTCGGATCTTCATTCATCATGGTTATGGGTCATCCACGAACCCACCCTTCTTCGAAATCCATTTTCTAGGCTGCACACTGTCAGTATCAAAGTTGGTCACAAGCATTACAGGGTATCTCTATCCTCAGATCTTCATTCATCATGGTTATGGGTTAACCACATAAAACCCTTCTCTTTAGTGGCTCTTCATATTCAACAAAGGCTTCACAGGAGGGAACTTCACACAATGGGGACCTTTGCTTCTTAAGGAGGGAGGAATGATCTGAATAGAAAATGGCATCAACCCATGGTATTCATCCACCCATGATATTGTAAGTGGCATCCACTCATGGTATTTATCCACCCATGGTATTGTAAGTGACATACAACCATGGTATTCATTCACCCATGGTATTCATTCACCCATGGAATTTACCCATGGTATTGTGACATCCACCCATGGTATTCATTCACCCATGGAATTGACCAATTGTATTGTGACATCTACCCATGGTATTCATTAACCCATGGAATTGACACGTGGTATTGTGACATCAACCCATGGTATTCATTCATGCATGGAATTGACCCGTGGTATTGTAACATAAAAATACTATAAGCAACAAGTCGCCTTTTGTAAAAGGACAGACGGTCCGCCACAATGTAGCCTTTATAGTTATTATCGGTTTTAATAAAAAGTTTCTTTGTGGTTTTATTTACTATGCATTTTGTCATTTTCTTTCTAGCATTGCAATTCTTTAGATCTTGGGGGCCTCGCCCACAAGATCCATTTCATTTTTTTAGATCTTGGGGGCCTCCCCCCAAGATCCGAATCAGTTCAGCTAGGATGAAGTCTTCCTCTGACAAGAAACCTTGTAGTAGGGGGAGGATACCCTCCATATACTCCTAGACTACAAGGTTTTCCTTATAGTTCAGGTATTTCTACGAGTAATCTATGGCAACCTGGCGCAACTCCAAATCCAAGGTATTCTTTTTTGAATGTCGGAAATTCCACTTGGAATTCTCCTGTTCCACCATGCTTATCATTCCTAGAAATCCTCAATTTTCTATATCTTTTGAAATTAACAAATGATCAAATCTATTATAACCTTGCTTGGCCTCCGGTTCCTACCAAAATTCTGTCTGATATTCCTAAATTTGAAGGGAAGTATGGTGAGGATCTGGCTCACCATATAACCACTTTCCATCTATGGTGCTCCTCCAACTCCCTGATTGATGATTTAATCAGGTTGAGATTATTCCAACCCACGTTAACTGGGAATGCATCTAAATGGTATATCAAGTTAAGGGGGGGTGAATTTTCTACATTTTTTGATTTGGCCACAATGTTTCTAAACCATTTTTAGCTGCCTATCTGTTACGACGTCGGAACTGAGCTTCTCGAAAATTTTGAACATGATAAGGCTACACATATTTCTGACCACATCTAAGAGTGGTGCAAAAGGAAGAGAATGATCAAGGCCTACATCCCTCATGAATTCCTTCTAGAATGGCTTTGAAATCATTGCAACTAGATATTTCTAAGGATGTGTCACTTTTCGGGGTGTTCACTGAATAACAAGCTATCTTAAGATCCCAACAATTAGAACTCATTTACTCTTAGTCAGGTGTTATTTATAAGATTTTGCTTGATGCTCATAAGTCAAAAATCGACTTCGCCAAGCTGAAAGAGAGAACCCATGTCAATGGTGTTATAAGGTTGATTGATAGCAATGCAACTATTTTTTTGAATCAATTACAACAATTGTCTCTACAATCTTCTTCTGTAACACAAACTACGTTGTCTATGTCTACTCCTTCTCAACCTCTAGCATTGTCCAATCTTCAAATCCCAAAGGAAATCAACAATCCAATGGGAATAATAAGGGACGTGGATAGAAAAAATATAAGTGAGGGAAGGGAAATTCCAATAAGCCCAATGATATCACTAGTGAGTGAAAAAGGGAATCTAAGAAGAAGGTTAATTTCTCATTTAAGTTATGCAGTGGGGACCACCTTACTCACTTTTACCCCAAGAGTCAGGATGCTCAACACTTGTTAGCCCAACAAGGTTCTTCTAATTCCCAGGTTATGCTCATAGACCCTTTCCCCAAGGGAAACAATTATTTGCTCGCAACAACTATGGTTAAGTCTCACAACGACATTTCAATGAGAGCTCATGGTTATGGAGAGGCCAAACCTTCTAAAGCTAAAACTACTTTTGATACCTCAAAACCTCTACATGTTGAGAGACCCATAGAAGAGCCTATACCTTGAATGTCAAAAGACTCCTAAAAACATTCGACCTATCATCCCAATGCAAGGGTTGTTCAGAACTACTCTATTGTCAAATATTTAGGTCGAAGCCCTTGTGCCATGTTGGCATTAGAGGTACTCCAACAATGTCTTGAACAAAGGAGTTTTTTGTTCACTACGATCGGAGCAATAGAACCTAAGAATTCAATGGTAGTCACATTTGATATGTCAAATTTTAAGAATAGACGCTTCATCATATGGCTTTATAGATTAAATCTACATATCAGAAGAAGTCTATCTTTGAAACTGTAGCTGATGAAGTAGCTTCCACATCGTCATGCCTATGTCATGTTGGAAGGCTATTGGGTCACATGAGGTTGTTCCCTCTCTTACTCTCTGAACTGCATTTGATGGCCATTCTCATAAGCCTCATGGAACTCTACCTTCCTTCCCTATTTATGTATGGGGAAATGTCGCTAATGTGGAAATAGAGATAGTAGATGCTAATATCGATTACAATCCTTTATTGGGTCGCAACTGGGTTTACGAAATTGATTCCAATGTTTCATCCTTATTTCGCATCCTATGTTTCCCCCATGAAGGGAGAATTGTTACCCTTAATCAGTTAGCTTATTTTCCTAATGATCCCAATGCATCTGTTGACTCCACTATTCCATTAGTAATTAATACCAGATCATGTTGAGAATCTAGGAGTTGGAATGTATTATTCGTTGATGGGAAGTTTTGATCTTCCATCTCCTATTGCTCATGTCAATGCCATTTCATCTTCTAGGATCGTTCCTCGACATGGTTCTTTCTGAACTCATTATTTTTCTAATTTTTAGTCCTTCCCCCTCTTACTTCCACATTAAAAGAGTGGCAAGCGGGTGGAATGGCTTATCCAATGCCTACAACAGAAATTTCCTATCAATATATTGTGAATTCTACATATTATGATCCCATCCCTCTCCCATCAGATGATGAAGATGGAGATGTGGCACCGGTATGGACAATTGATTCTACTTTAGCTATGGATTTCCTTGACATTGTTTTCCCATCTGATGAGGCAATCCTAGAAGAAATGACTAGGATAGAAATATCATGGGATGACTTGCATCATCGGTCCTATTTTCTACCTAACTTGCATGAGGTTCAATAAAACTTGTCTATTCCTTCTTTCAGTGGAAATGTTCATAACACTTTGGCTTCATCACATGTTTATGCGGAAGGTAATATGTCTAGTGTTTCAGAAACTATTCTAGTGAACATTTCCCAAAATCCCAATGATATTGAGAATATCTTCATTGGAGCTCAGTGTTCCCTGGAGAAATCAAAATCTATACCTATCTCTTTAAAGAGTTTTGAAATGTATTCGCTTGGTATTATGAACAAATGCATGGAATTTATCCTTCAATAGTTCAACATGAGATCGAAACATATAGAAATGTAAAGCCTATATGGCAAAAGCTTTGACCAATTAATCCTATGAAATCCGCGGCTATTAAGGCTAAGGTAGAGAATCTTCTTAGGGCAGGTTTCATCTACCATGTTCCTCTGACTGAATTGGTTTCAAATCCAATCCTTGTTGATAAAAAGCAAGGAGCAATCCGTGTGTGCATCGCATTTTGGGATTTCAATAAAGCTTGTCCTAAAGATAATTTCCCCACTCCATTTATCGATCGAATAATCAATGAGTGTGCCAGAAATGAGATATTCTTCTTCATGGATGGATTTTCTGGATATAATCGAATTACAATTCGTACTGAGCACCAACATAAGACAACATTTATTTACCCCTGGGATACGTTTGCATACAGAAAAATTCCTTTTGACCTCAAAAATGTTGGGGCTACCTTTCAATGGGCCATGTCCTATGCTTTCCATGACATCAAGAATAAAATTGATGCATACTTCGATGATTTAATTTCTCATTCTTGCAAGAGAGAAGAACATTTAAAGCACCTTCATTTAGCCTTTGAAAGATATTGTTACTATAAAGTCTGGTTCAACCAAAATAAGTGTGTTTTTGCGGTTACATTTGGTTGGTTATTGGGATTCATTGTGTCTAATGAAGGGATTCATGTAGATCCCTTCAAGGTTGAGGAAATACTTTAGTTGCCTCCCCCGTCGAGTATTTGTCAACTTCAGAGTCCCCAAGGGAAAGCCAATTTTTTAAGGATATTTATCGTAAATTATGTTGAGATCACAAAAAGGCTTATGAGTTTAATCAAGAAAGGAGTCCCATCCATTTGGGATGACTTCACGCAATGCTCGTTTGATTCCTTGAAAAAGGCATTGACCTCTACTCCTATTCTGAGTCTGCTTGGTAATAGTAGATATTTCCTCTTGTATCTTGTAGCAATAGAATCAACCATTGGTATGGTTCTCATTCAGGAAGACAATTCCCTTAAGGAGAATGTGATTTATTATCTAATTTGTTGCTTAGTTGGTCCTCAACTTAGGTATTCTCATATAGATAAATTGGCTTTGGCAGTTGTTCATGTTGTCCAACAACTTTGTCATTATATTATGCTTAGAAAAACTTTTGTATTGGCTTACATCAACCCATTTCAATTTGTTATCAGTAGGCGAGTGGTTTTGGGAAAATATAATAAATGGATTGTCATATTGCAAGAGTTTGATCTTGAGTTTATGTCAGCTATGTCAAAGAAATATTTAGTCTTTGTGGAATTGATCTCAAAACTTCCTTATGAAGAAGATGTCATTTATGAAGAATCATTTCCTAATGAACATATTTTCCTCATCTCTTCACAAGATCCTTGGTACGGAGATAACATTATATATCTCCAGACTTCAAAGTTCCCTGAGTCTTTTGCTAAGGATGAATGTCGTAAGTTGTGTCACCTGGCCAAAAATTATCTTATCATTGGTGATACTCTATATCGTCGAGGGATTTTTTCAACCCTTAGACATTATTTAATTTTAAAGGAAGCTGAGTCAGTTTCGAATGACTACCATAATGGAGCTTGTGGAAGTCACCTATTAAGGTTTGCTATAGCCCAAAAAATATTGCATGCAAGCTATTTCTGGACCTCGATTTTCAAAGATTACATTGAAGCGGCCAATAAATCTCATCCTTGTTAGGTTTATACTTAGAAAATGTGTGTGCATCCAACTTTGATTTTTTCCTATTGTCACAATCGGTCCATTTTCCAAGTGGGGTATTGATTTTACTACTTGTAACCCAACTTTGGCTATGGGCCACAAGTATATCATTGTAGCAGTAGACTACTTTACCAAGTGGGTTGAAGCTATGCCTACTTTCAATAAAAATGGTGAGACATCAACTCTTTTCCTATTCATTCAAATCATTTCACACTTCAATATTCTTAGAGAGATTGTCACTAATCATGGTAGTCATTTCTAGAATAATATTATGTTTGAGTTGGCTTTGAACTTGGGAGTTTTGCTGGAGTATTCATATCCTTATTATCCTTAAGAAAATGGACAAGTAGAAGCCATTAATAAATCCCTTAAGACCATCCTGTAGAGGACGATCAATCAAGATAAGTCCAACTAGCACATAATGTTATATCCTACACTTTAGGCATACCGGATGTCTGTTAAGACTACTATAGGTTTTACTCCTTCTCAACTAGTTTATCAGTTGGAATCAATTTTTCCTATAGAACATGAAATTCCATCTCTCAAATTAGAAGTTCAGCTTCTTCCAGACACCCAAAGTCTTGAAGAATGTCTTATTCATTTGGAACATCTCGATGAGCAGCATTGGGATGCAGCCATAATGAACGAAGCACATAAGAAAAGAGTAAAATCCTAGTATGATAAGACTGTACGATTTAGGGTTTTCTCTGAAGGTGACCTTATTTTGTTATATGACCAAGATAAAGACACCTTGGTGGTAGGAAATTTTAAACCTATGTGGTATGGTCCCTATATCATTAAGAAGGTCTTAAAGAAGGGTGGAAATGAATTGGTTCACTTTGAGGGAAATGTGTTGTTGGAGCCCAAAAATGGACTCTATCTCAAGAAGTATTATGTCTAGGCTATTGCATAGAATTTTGATTTGTTTTGTAAATATTTTACAATTCTTTTATTTCTCTCTATGGGCCTTGTGGTGATGATGATATTTTTTAATCTTCTTTGGCAGGTTTCGATGGGTGATTTTGTGTATTTAGGATTCACTGATGGTACTAGTAGACATACAAGGAATTTAGCTTCAGCCGCTTGGGTAATATATTATCCATCTAGTCAGTTGTTAGTCTCAAGAGGCATAAGTATTGGTATGGCTTCTAACAATATGACTGAATACAATGTCATTATTAATTTACTATCCGAAGCAATATCTCATGGTATTAAATCAGTAGTGGTTTATTTGGATTCACAACTATTTGAGTCTCAATTGAATAACATTTATCATGTAAGAGATCCTTTATTACATCGCCAATTTTTGAGAGTGAGGTTATTGCAAAGATCATTTACATTTATTACTTTAATTCATATTCCACGATCAGATAATGCATTTTATGATTTTATAGCTAAACAAGCATTGGATTGGCACATTAATCATTCATCACATTAAAATAAAAAAAATATCATAAAATCATTTATATATATGATCAAATCATCACAAAGTATCTGTATATAGATAGATAAATTATGTCAAAATATTACAAAATGTGGACAAATGTCATACAAAATTATGTCTTAAGTCTAATCATGTACACAATAAAAAATATTATCCATCTAAAATCTAAGTCTATGGGCCCTAGCCTGGATGAGAATCTCAAAAGAAGACGATGGCATTTGTCACTCGTTGGAAGAGACACACCCACTCTTTTGGTTCTCCAACCACTCATCTCTGTATAGCCTCAGGGGTATCCTCTATTGCTTCTATGGGAACCTAGCAAGTCAAACTCTCCAACTTCCTCTGAACAACATGAAGAATTCTCTTAGACTCAACAATTTCTCTCTTTGTGTCTCTGCCGTGACACCTATGCCTAGGTAGACCCTTCGGTCTCACTGGTCCAAAGTCTACATCATGATCATTTAATCTTGTAAGATTTTTGTTTCACACAAAAAAAAATGAATTTCTTGAGATTACATTTTAAAAATCCAAAAAAAATAAATAAGTTAAAATCAAATTTTTATCGATGTCACCCCATGCATCCCCAGGCAGAAGTGCTAGCTCCAGGTCCTCTCATAAGTCCACACTTGCATATGGATAGTCATCTATCAGCATGACTTGTTTCTCCCACTAGTGGAAGAAATCATCATCAAAGGCTACTTGAGTAACTTCGCCTCTGCCAAGTCACTTGATCCAGGTGGATCTCAAAGTCCAACTCACATGAGAAATGGATCAATATATAAAAAGTGGTCAAATTTCAACAAACTCAACAACAAATTGAAGTTCTCGTTGCCCTGATTCCAATGGTGTGAACAGCTCTCAAATCTGATCTCGTATGGAGGAGATAGGGCCAGTTAAAGTTCAGGGTTGACTTGGACAAGTGGAAAACTAAAGAGGCAGCAAATTGGTCAAAATCCAGTGCCAAAATCTAGTCAACTTTTGGGAAAATTCATGGTATCATTAATTTAACCAATAACCTCCATGGTTTGAGAAGTTTTCAAAAATTCTAAGAGGTTAGGAAACAAAAAACAAAAAATATATATAAATAGGTGGTGGGCCACCAACCCCACCACCTCAAACCCTAACTATTATATTTCATCTCTGCCACCCCCAGACCATGCAATAATCATATGTATATATGAGGTGGTCAGGGTCCCGTTGACCGGGAACCCCTCCCCATGGTCCACAGTTTGTTAATGCATTGGAACAATGGAGATAAGGGTTAATTAAAAGGATTATTAATATGAATAATTAAATAAAAATAAAAATAATAATTAATAATATATATAATAAATATAAATAACATATATAATATTGCAAATAAAGATTAAAAATGTTGCTTTTAATATTGAAAAACATATTAAATATTGGTATTAATAAGATTAGATAAACAAAATAAAATTAAATAAAGCAAAAAAAATAAAATAAATAAAATAAAATAATTAAATTAAATTGTCAACAGTCGGCCAGTTTACTTTTGCATATAACCATTCTCATATTTATTCCTACCATTTACCTTCTTTTCTCCGCACAAATTATCCTGATGATGAGTCTGGTTTGAGACTCGAAACGTTGATATAAAAATGATGAGCACTGTGGTAAATCCGAACTCTTCTCAAAAACCACCCCACAGTAATATGCAAACCAATAAAGGAGATAAGGGTGTCGATGGGGGCTGAATTTGGACGGCACACGTGGTTGGCCCTCAAGCAAGCCACCCCATAATTGCGTGCACATCAAAATGGCAAGATTCCAAAAATATATGTTGTGTTCTATTTTGGAGGGGGATGGATTTGAACCCGACCCGCTTCCATGTCATCTGCTAATAGAACCAATAGATCAAAGGTCAAAACTTTGATAACTCCACCCACAATTGTATGCTTAAACCTTCATTCTACAGTGCGATGGGATAGACTGATGCGTTCTTCAATATCATTTTAATTGTAGGTGCGGAACCCTGAGTCTAGAAGGAGGCCAGAACCTTGCCCTAGGTAATCTTGGGGATATTAGAAAGATTTCGAGAGTTGCAAAAAGTCACTTTCTCAGAATTGGGCGTGTGGACAGTTGTTTCTACATGGTTTTTCACTAAGAACTCAAAGGTTCAATATGTTTCTGCAGTTGGTCTCTCCAATTTTTGACCATCTTCCAACTTGCAGGTATAAGGGTCTTATGTAAATGTTGATTGTACTTCTTCTCTTCTATGCCACTTAATGAATGAAGGCCTCCCCACTGTTGAGCAAGGCCCAAATATGTAGTCCAAATTGGATGAACTTCGTAATCAATTCCTTGTGCCATGTTTTCATGATTTCATGACCTTCTCTTCATGTGTTATGTGCTCTAAGTGTCCTTGGTTAATACGCTCTTGAACATGTAATTCTTTAAGCATCTAAAAGAAAAATATCTTGGATCATCGCTTCATCATATCCGCCCATTTGGCCATCCTAGGATCACTAAGACTGCCAATGGCGGTAACTACTCTAGGTTGTATCACCAGAATCCTCTCAAAGAAGAACATGCAAAGGATGCTTCCATATCCAAAGTTCTTCGTCTTCCCCTGTCTAACTGAAGTCAGTTGTTTCTTCATGTTAATCAAGATTTTTGTGCACCAATCATAGAAAATAAGTGTTAGGAATTCAACTACCAAGAACATAGCAGGCTGGGAAGCTTGATGGAGTGAGGTTGAACTTGCTAATCTGGCAATAGTAAAAGGGATTATTTTTTATCAGTAAATTGGTAATTGCCTTAGTTGGAACCTGTGATCCAACTTTTCTTGTATGTTCTGCACAGTGTACAGAAATGTAATCCTCGATGTGAAGACCTCCATAGGCCTTTCCTTTCAGATCAACTACTGCCCGCATTTGGGAAATCCCTATTATGAAGTATATGTCCTTTACTTCGATTTGTAAAGGCATATCATCTATGATGAACATCCCCTTCTCTGCATCCCAATAATGAACCAACATATCTAACAATCGAGTTTGTGTCTTCATGTTGGGCATCATGAAGAACTTAAGTAAACCACAACTTTTTAATGCATCCAATGATTGTTGATCTTGTAAAACTTGTTAATGCATCCAACGATTCTTGATCATGTGTGCTATCTCTCTCTCCAAATGATAGACATCTTGCAAAATTGAAATAATTTATCCATTAGAATTTTAGATTTTCATTTTTCTCTACATATACGTTAGTTTTCTAAAGAACAATCACGTACATACATGACTTTTCCTTTGAAAACCTACGTGTATGGATTTATATATGCGGTTTTCATGATATAAACCTGAGTACACACCGAAAAGTATTTTAAATTAAAGATATATCCTTAAAATTTGGGTAAAATATTGAAATATTGAATCAATTGAACAATTTTAGGGGATAGAATTACCTAGAGACCATAGAAGCTAAGAACATTGGATGATTTGATCAATGTGGTTTTCCTAACTTTTCTCCAATAGCTCTCCTCTCAACACTTGAATGGTAAAAATGAGTTTGGGTGAGTTTGAAAAGTCACTTTATAGCCAAATTTTGAAAACCCACGTTTCTAAAGTTCAAAATTTTTATTTCTATAATTTTATGAACAATTGAATTTTTCCTTGAAGTGTTGTGAAAGGTTTTTTTCAGGGCATCGAAGAATTAGCGATGTTTTTCCACTACTTCGCCTCCATGATCACTGAGATATCGTGACATGTATCATTTTCTAAATTGGCATATAGGTTGAGACATATCACGTTTCCATTGCATTATGCATCTTGACCTCATACTTCTATATTTAGCCATAGGGTCGACCCCATTATGTTGTGATTTTTGAACCACTTTCACCCGTCGTCTTATAAAGTCATAACATAATGGTAGAGCCTTTCCTTCCATGGGCTTCCTAGTTAGATCCTTGCTGACATATGTCGCCCATGCTGCAAGTATTTGTAGGCTCAGGAGTCCTCTTTAGTCCCACCGTGACTTTGTGTTGAAGCCTCATTTTTCTTCTTGTCCATTATTTTCTGGCTATATACCCTAGAGGCTCCCATGTTTTGAGTTGTACTACTATGTTGCATTTTAACTACTTGTACCTCTTTTTTGCCTTAAGCCATCTTCATTGGGGCTCATGTATAAGCCACTTCTAACCATGACCTTTTGCAAGTTCAAACCATGCATTCCTTGGCCTTTGTGACTTGACACATATTTTTCTATGGAAAGAACATTCTCCCAAGTGTTTATGACTAGCATCCACCACCTTGCATTAAGCATAGGATTGTCCCATTCCCAAGAACTAGTGCACTTTCCCTTGACACTCATTCTTTCCACGGTAATATAGGAATTCTTTTATTCTATTTCAATTTTTAAATATGAAAAAGAAAAAAAATGAAATATTCCAAAATGAGTGGGAAAGGGACAATTTCTTCATTATTTGATGGCATCTAGAGTCAGTTGTGTCACCCTTGAACAAAGCACTTAAAATGATTCTTTCTTCCATTGGGATGGGATTTAGTGTAGCTTTAGGGAAGCCATAACCTTGTCTATGAGTCAGTCCTCCTCCGGTTGGTTATCTCTTCCAATCATATGGAGTGTTTGCTAATGCCTCCTGCACTATAAACTTATACAAAGTTATATTATGCTTCCATAAAGTTTGTTTTTAGTCATCCTTTTGTTTAAGGGAAGTAAACCTATTGTCGGTCATTCTTCGGTGTCTCTTGACTCATTTCTGTTGACCATACCAAGTTTGTCAAGTTATCTTCAATATCACATAAGATATTTGGTCGTTTACTCGTGATAGTTAAGGAGGTCCCCATTGAATTCTTGTTGGTGGGTTTTCTCTTATCGACTTCAACAAATTGTTATAAGAGTAAACCTAGAGTTGCACCCTGACCCTATTTACATCATTAGTAGGTGACTTTGTGCTTAACATTGATCAATATCATGGGTCTTTGACTGAGTGGTTTCCCTCTTGTTTGACATTAGCTTACATTATCACACATTGGGATTTGTGTAGTACCTTGGTTTCCATTTGACCCTATTGGTGGATTCCTCGCATTTGTGTTAGCTTTTTGTTGATGGTGCTGGAAATACATCAAACAAGGGGGTCTCCCCAGTGTGAAGTCCCAATTAGAACTCATAATGTTTGGTGTAGGAGCCCCATTCAGAATATCGGCCCAAGTGCCATATATCTCAAAGATATGTTGTATCTCTAATTGTCAACACAAGAGAGGGATGGAACGGTGTCTTTGAAAAATGAAGGGAGGTGTGTCTGGTGAGTGTGCAATTGAAATTGTTTCAAGGTTCTTCTACTGAAAAGGGGGGGAAAGTGATCCTCTAAGTGAGATGTAATAGTACCACCTAGGAAGATACACACATGAACCAAAAGGATCACTCTAACATCCAGTAGAATAGTCCACAGTGGATACAACCAACAAACAGGGAAATATTTGTCTAGTATCCCACGGAATAGTCGACAAGGATGGGACAACAATAACAACCATTACAACACATTCTCAATAAGATAATAACTAAAATAATTAAAATAGTTAAACTATCTTAGTACATGTGAAAGAAAACATGAAATACAAATATGCACAAAATTACAAACATTCATAGTCCATGCATGAAGAACATGATGGCCTTAAAATACTTATGTTATTAAGAAAAAGTTCCAAGACATGTGTTTACAGTGTACATCACTAGCCCCAATAGTTGGGCATTGGAGCCACTCGTTACTACTCAAAGAATTATATGATCTCTCTAATGCCTTGTTGGAACATCCAAGGTGAAAAGTCCTTTTCTCATACAATGAGGGGGTATACATAACCAAGGGGTGATTCTCCCCTTTGGGACTCTTTGACTACCCTCATGACTGCTCAACTTCCTATGACTTTTCAACTTACATGACTCTCCATATTCATGCATTTCCATTGGACTTCCACTTTACAATAAATTTAAATATAATATACATGTTACACAATAGTAATTTGGCATATGACCACTCATGACATGACACTATTGACATGGACTGCTTGGTGATGTGGCAATGTCAAGTCATTATTGCTGCTGAGTGTTGGATGTCTTCTTGGATATGCTTTCTCTTCTCCTCTGCATGGCTTGGTGATGTAGATTCTTTAATGATATTTAGTCTTCGATGGTAGTTGCAAAATTGTGTCCCTTTTCTTTGCTTTGATAGATGAGCTTGCAAGTTTCAGCTACGAAGATATCTTTCTACATGCTCCCCTTGTACATCTCCTTCTTCATCATCCTGTCATGGTGTAAGAGAGTACCTAAATTTGTAAATCACTCATGATGAGACAACATCAATATTCAAATAACCAGCCTAAGATACAAAATTTGGATTCATGAACTGGGTTGGGACTGGGTGACTGGTCAGGAGAGAAGGCTAAGTGACTACGTAATTGCACAGTTCAAGCAACCAAGGGTCAAGCTTGATCATTAAAATTGCACAGTACGTAGCTCGGGCCAAACTGAGGGAAATTTATGCGCAATACTCACTGAGGGAAAAAATTTCTCAATGACCACGAAGGGAAAAAAATTGTGCAGGGCCCACTGTGGGAGAAATTTGCATAGTGGCCACTAAGGGAAGAATTTTCACAGTGCCCACTAAGGGAAAAAATTGCATAGTGACCACTAAGGGAAAATATTGTATAGTTCAAGCAGGCAATGTAGGCTGTGGGATGGAGCCCTAGGAGGAAAATCTGCATAGTTTCAAGAGGTAAGGGGGATTGGGAAGAAGAGAGGCTTGAAAGGAAGATTTGCATTGTTTTTGAAGGCAGTGAGATCCAGCTGAGGGAAGGGAGTTGGAGGAAGAATCTACGCATTTTTGGAGGCCAAGGGAGATTGGGATCTCTGCGCATTATGCAGCTCCAGTGGGAAAGGGAAAATCTTGAGGGTTGAAAGTGCTAAATGTGCAGTTCAAGGAAAACCGGGAGGCACAACTGCACAATTATGGAGATTAAGGGAGGTTGTTGGACTCTGGAATTGTGTAGAACAACAACCCTAGAGGAAAGTGATTGCACACTGCATGGTTCCAAGAAGAAGGGTCACATCCAAGAGGGTTGATACTATGCATTGTGTAGCTCAGTCAAGGTCCAGTGAAGCTAAGTTACCCAGTTGGGAATATTTTCCAAAAATGGCTAAGTGCGGGAAGGGAGATCGATTTGTGATTAACTTGAACTATGATCACACACTTAGCATACTTTGACAACATGACAACATATATCATTGGAACAAACAAACAAAGAATTCCCCTTTGTTTGATTGCCTCAGGACAAGATGTGAAAAGTGTGACACTTAAGATAGACTTTGGGACGATTGTGACGACACTTGTGTGATAACGCTAAATACTTTGTGTATGGATGAAACAGATGTTTACATGGTTAGGAAAACTCATATACACAAAGACCAAACTTTGAAACCACTAGAAAAAAAGGCTCACAAACATTATATAATAGACAAAAATGCCAAAACATGATAGTTAATCCAACAAGAAAAAGGGACCAAATAACTTGAAGAAATCTCATGGAATGAGCTTGAGTGTTTGCAACAATCAAGGAAAATACTAAGGAAGGATCTAGAATTTGAGTGCAAGCCAAAATTTGGGAGGGTGTTGCAGCAGCTACAACAGTTTCATTATTGTTTGGTTTAGAGGATTTATGTTGTGCACTAGCCACATCTTATGTACGTCATAAATATACTTTGGAATAATTACTTCATCTCTCTTCATCTGATTTCTTCAAAATTATTAACTTTCGGGTTACACTTGCACTATTTGATGTGGGATTCCTTAATGCCTTCCTTCTAGTGGATATTTTCCCATCGACTCCAACTCATTGTTCTAGGAATAATGTCTAGATTGCTTTTTTCAGTACCTTAGGGTTTGCAATCATTAGTGGCAGACTCCTTCACTATCGATAGTGAGAATACATCAACGCCTCATGATTGATAGATTCTTTCAAGTGTTTGACTTCAACACATTTATTCACACTTCTTAGATTGTATTGGGGTACCTTGACACTCATTATCATTATTGGTGACTTTTCTCACATTTTTTAATGGTATATATCAATGACCATTAATCAAATGATTTCTCACATGGCCGACTTCAACTTATTTATTCCCATGGTGTAGAAATGTACCATCTACAGTCAGTGAAGGCCTCAGGTTATGTCAGCATTTTGGTTCACTTGACATCTCCTTTAGTTTTCAACTAGTGATACCTTCCACCTTATATGTGTAAGTTCTTCACAATAGCATCCTATATGTTGGCACCTGAGTTTATGCAGTACCATTATTGCACCTTTATGACTTGGTAATTTTATGAGGATAAGTTATGCAACATCATTGATCAGACATTCTTCTATATTTGATATTGAGATGCTTCGTTGTGTTCATTTGCAGCTATGATATGAAGATCCATTATGTATTCTACAACTCCATCTCTTCACTTATGTATACATTTTGGATCCACTTATACTTAATCAACAAACATGTTTTATTACTTTTGAGCATGGGTATGTGTGCCTTAGACATGAGTTTTATTTCTCACTCCTTTCCACGGGTATTTGATAAGTTGGAATTTGGTGATCTCTTCTCATGTTTCTGGATGACACCTCTCTCTCTACTTAATACATTTCAGATATTATGTACCCCTTCTAACCTCATATATTAGGGGGCATATGTTATAGCATCATTTAGTACTCATGTAGATTTTGATGCTCTGGTATGGCCTTGAGCAACCTTTTCCCATGCAAACTTGATCCTTTATTAAAAATATATATTTCAAATTCCATGCGTGACTCTACCCATTCAAAAGCATGTACATACATGAGTTTTATAACTACATTCCTACATATATATTTTTAAATATGAAAAAATAAAATATTATGCTATTTTTCAGGCAAGGTTCATAGTTTTTACCGAGAGCCCACCTATAGGAGCCCGTAGCACAACTGAATTAACTAATTTCAGGTGGCATATATACACACCTTGGGTAGGTCTAAAACATATAAGAGAAGGGATATCAACATTATACCCATTTTTCTCCTAGATCAAGTTTGGTTTTCCTGTGCCTCCTACATTCCCAGTTTCTATGGAAACCCTTGTTTCCTTTGCAGAGATGTTCACCATCCTTATAGCATCTCCTTGCATTTATTAGAGAGGTTGTCTTCCTAGCTTGGGCTGGACAGATCTGGAGGAAGGCTTCATCAGTGCTTTGTCTTGGATTGGGCTATACCTTTCCTTTACCTATTGTTGATTATCAATAAAGAAGCTCATGTCTTGTTCCTCATATGTTATTATCTCATGAATAGCAATTTATATGTTTATATGTGACGATGTAACATATCTTTTATGTATGCACATTGAATTATATATCATGTATATGTTTCTCTGAATTGATTTGCAGGTCTGCTCGATTCAAAAGGAAGCAAAGGGTTTGGACCCTACAGGAACATATTCAAATGTAGGACCTTCGGGTAAGTTTCCAATCCCACATTTAATAATTCACATGTTTGGTATGCTTTCCTAATTGTTTCTTGTTGATTTTCTTGTTTTTCTCTGTTGAGATTGTTAACCCTTACCTTAGGGGACTTTTCCCTCCAAGACCTAGTATTTAACATAGCCTTCATGTAAGGTTAGAGATTTAGCATACCATAACCCTCAATTATTTTTGGGGTTTTGGACCTTCTATAATCTTGTTGAAAATCCACATGTGACTAGTCTCACACTCACAATCATAATGGTTAACAAGGTAGGTAAAATTACAAGTTCCATAACTTCTGCATACATGAATCCTCACTAACATTATTTCACACCATCTAAAAGGTCTAGCTATGCAAAATAGCATGGAGGGATTAATAATTGTGTTCACAAATTTTTTACCCTGATAAGGGAATCTTGATCCCCAAAAAGGATTCAAAATGTTTCATACCCAAATTTCAAATGGAACCCTCTTATATAATTCTTCATATTTTTCCATGAAGAAACTATCAAAATAAATAATAAAGCATTTCTAATCAAAATATAATAACATATATATATATATATGATTTAAACAACATCAACATAATTTGGTGTTTACACAAACATATATATAATTTAAACATCAATATATAATTTTGTTTTTGGAAAAGTTGTTGTGATCATGTTAGAATTGTTTTAAAATTTGGGGGAACTTTCATCAACTTTATCAAACCCATAAATCTTGAATTTTAATTTTAATCAAATTTTAAAAAGCATTTTAAAATATTTTTTTAGATAGCGCTTATAGAACAACACATGAATTCCAAGCGTATCTGAAATTTCAAGAAACAATTGGATAATATTTATCGAACACCTTGATTATTTCAGAGATGTAACTGGTACTCTGACATTAGCACAGGGTACACCTACTACTAGAGCAGGCGTCCCAACTCACGAATAAATTTAACATTAAAATGACCGCACAACTAATGCCATTCCCATCATTTCATCAATCTGAATTTTCAAAGGAAGAACTTTGAAAAGTTATCCATATGATGTGGGATAAAGAAAAGAGATTGATCTGTGACCTCAAAAATGTCATTCGACAATCAATATGCACAGAGGGATGGAATTTGACACAAAACTTTTCCTTGTTATAGGGTGATTTGTTGGTCAAATATATTTTAAAAATTTATACAACCATTAAATTTTTTCTTTGAAACTATGAAGAGTAACAGAGGAAATGTGAAAACTGTTAAATCTAGAAAGTGAGTTTGTTTTGAAATTCCAAACATTGTATGCACTCAACATCAAAGTAAGTAAAGGGAAAAGAATGTGGTTATGTGGGGAGGTTTGGTCTCCATAAGTTTTATGGTCCAATCCTAGACAGAACGATATATACCTGAGAACTGCTCTAGGTAGGATTTCTTCAATTGAAAAAAGTAAAGAGAAAATCATACACTTCTAATTAACAATCATTTGATTCCATCTGATAATGGTGTAATTGAGTTAGTCTAGAAAGATGAGTTTGAGCAATAATAATGGTGTAATGGAGTCATTCTATAAAGACGAGTTTGAGAAGCTTAGTACACCACTCTCCTGAAACTCTTGGTCGAAGTTCTAGGGAGATAGTACAATGTACAAAACAATCAAATTTCTTATCGATGTTATGAGAGAGTGTTAATAAGGTCTTGTAGGGATCTAATAAGAGTATAGTTTGAATGTTTTGAATGATCTACATTTTTGCGCAAAGACAATTTTTTTTTGGAGTGATTTTTTTTAAATCGGTAGAAAATTGTTAAAATGACAAATTTAAGCCCTTAAATTTATGTATAATAAATGGCTAAACATTTTTGACATTTTGAATTTCCTTGTATTTAAAAAAATACATTTCAAATAAAGAAAAATAGTGATTTCCTCTAAAATTATATCATCAAATTTCAATGAAAAATTAAATAATTTATAATAACTAACACAACCATCTTAATAAATGTGGTTGATATACATGGTAGGTGTAAACTTATTTGAATCTAGACATAAATTAATGTATCAAAAATGAAATTCTTTGAATAACAAAAAATATCAATTTCGTACCCAAATAAAAATAAACAATCAAATAAAATTTTTATTTAAGTAAAAAATCAAATTTTAAATAAATCAATCAATCAAATTACTTTGATAAATAATCAAATTTTAAATAAAATGACAAATAAAAGAAATCAAATGGAAAATAATAAAACATATAAAATAAAATCCTTTAAAAAATAAAATATAAAAAGAATTGTTCAAAAATCAAATACAAATACAAAGTAATAGAACACATAAAGTTATGATAATTTAATTTAAAGATTTAAAAATTTAACTAAAATGAAAAAGTTCAAAAATCCAATAAAAAAATTATAAAAATATTAAATCCACATAAAATAAAAAAATCTTTCATGATAATCAAACAAGATAGATCAGTGAAAATGGAAACCTACTGTGGAGCAGAGCTTGAGGAGGCGACAGAGAGGGTTTCTACAGGTTTCCCTCACGCATGTTGTTAGCCTTTTGCCTGAGGAAACAATGGTGAACACAAAACCAACCCCGTGGGCCATTACGACATCTTTATAGCTATTAACTTGGATCCGGTCAAACTACCCCTTACGTGTCCTCACCATGAATCTGGAATTTTTTCTACATGGTCAATGTTTGGCTTTGGTATGATCCTTTCCCTCACGAAGGGTAGAAGCATTCCCAAATCTGCCAAGGATCCAATAGATCTAGCCAACCAAAAGACCTATCAGAATACTTTTTGGTCAGATCCAGTGGGAAAATCATGTCTGCACACGAAGCTACTCTTGATCACAACCCCAAAATGTAGAGAAGGGTATGTAAGGGAAACACTATTGGGAACCTAGGGATCACAAAATCGTTCACTAACCCTAACAGCTTATAAAGAACTTGGCTCCTCAGCGGAACATTGGCACATGTAATGGAAAGAACTGGTGTATGCCCTACTACAAAGCTTACATGGCGCAGATTCGGTGAAGAAAGGAACATATAGGATACTGATCTACCCAGATCCATCAGATCCAGATCTATTGGCAATAGATTGAGCCCTTTCTCAGACAGATTCACCCATTACTGACTCAGATTTGATTCAAATCTTCATTAAAGCACTGCAAGTAAGGAATATCTGCAGGAGGATCAGGAAGGGGAGGCGGATCCAAGACTTAAAGTGTGAAAGCTAGACTCACCTAGGCATACCAGCATGCATGAAAAACTTGATTTACTCAGGACATTGTTTACAGGATAATCGCTCACTACAAGATTATGGTATTATCTCAGACTCAAACATCATCGTCAATTTGAGATTGTAAGGTGGATGCTCTGGAACTAGCTCAAAGGGCATAGGCTCTTTTAAAAATGCAGTCAAAGGAAAGGAAAAAGTCCAAACCAAACCAACATCACTTCCAAAACTACCAGGGCCCTACATAGTGGAATAAAAATCATAAACTACTACCTTAACAATCTCAATGCCTGAGGTAAATGATCTATATTTAGATTTCTATATCAAAGCAGTCATATGTAGATTTAATGGTTTTTGACCTAAATCTAACAGTTTACACCAATGGATATTTTCTACATGGACTCCAAATTGTCAAATTCATTTATGCTCCAAGGGGTTTTTATAGTCAAATTCAGCACAGTTCAAGATAAGGAATATGTCCTCAATGAGGGACCATGGTTCTGGGGCAATACAAGACTCTTCATGATCCCTTGGTTCCCAGGTTTTGATGCCAACACAATGGTGGTATCAAAAATGCTTGTACAGGTCAGGTTACACAACCTCCCACTACACTTGTGGCATCATAAAGTTTTAGAAGGTATAGGGAACGCCCTGGAAAAATTCCTAAATATTAATGTAGACAGACTTACAAGAGGCATATTCACTTTCGCTAGAATATGTGTCGAAGTAGATCTTTCCCAAGTTCTACCAGATTGTATTATATTGATTTACAATAATATACAGTGGACTCAACCATTATATTACGAAAATACGACTTTTTGATGTCGTGGATGTGTACAAACAAGTCACCTGCCTACCCACAAGCTAAAAAACTCCTCAAAAGGAATAAGAAGCAACACAAAAATCCAAAAGGTTGGCAATGCACAGAGCCCTTGGAAGAAGAGGTAGAAGAAGAAGAGACTATAGAAAATAATGCAGAAATGGATGTATAGAACATCCAGAACAACACATAAAAAGAAGAGATAGATCACACCCATGCCTGCATTTTGAGGCCCAATAACCCTTTACAGCAACACGAGCCCTACACATAAGGAGTGGAAGAAAGTGGCAAAAAATGAACACATGGATCAGAGGGATCTGATTCTGACAAAGAATATCTAGTAAATTCAAAAGAAAATCAAATGTTCATTATAACATCCACTCTGAACACTGGAGATTGGCGAAGAGTGGAAAAGAAGAAAGGTAGAAAAGAATAGATTAGCTGTAATTTTTTAGTTTTTTTATGAATTATGTGAAAACGGGATTAGATAATATGCATATGCTCTTTAGCATCTACAACATGTAATTTTTCTCATTATGAATAAAATTACGATTTTTCCACGGGAAAAAAAAAAAAATAAACAAGAAGTATCTAGTTACAATATTTTTTTTGGCTCTCTAAAAATTTACTAAAATAATTAAAAATATTAAATAAAATTTATTAAATATGAATTATATAGATTTAACAATCATAGCATATTCTTAATCGTATACTATAACAGATCAAACAAAAAAATTTGAACCTTTTTCTAGACAATCACCACATTTTCGATAAGGACCGTAGGCAACGCCTCATTTCCAAATTTTGTTTCGAATCAACCAATTGTATGAAAATAAAATTATTTGATTCCAATTTACTTTAGGTGTGGCAAAATAAATTATATTTAAATTAAATAGGTTATTTTTTATTTGCAAGTGAAAAATAATTGAAATATTTTTTATATCATTTTTTGAATGATGTATAAGATTAACACAATTACATTAGTAAATGTGGTTGATATACGATGGAGGCGTATAATTATGATTCTTATTAATATATCTTTTTGTAATCTTGGTAGGAATACATCTTCATTATGTCTAATATATCATCTCGATCGGGGCGGGGAATTGAACCGATGACTTCACATCAAGAAGTGCCTTAACAAAGCACCCGATCACCATCTATTCAAGATCCATGGACTATGATTATTATTAATAATCAATATTATTATTTTATTAAATAATAATATTATTATAAATTTAATAGCATCATTAATAAATAACATTAAATATATAAAATATTTATATATATAAAATTAATAAAATTAATATAACATAACCATATTTAATTAAAAAAAACTGTTATTAATATTGATAAATATTAAAATTAAATATTTATTAATATATATTATAAATAAATTAAATAATCAATTTTATTCATTTATTATTAATTAATTTATTAAATCATTTATCAATTTATAAATAATTAATTAATTCATTTAATAATTAAACTCTAAGATAAATATTATAAATTTTTAAATAAACATGGTTGACTATGGTTGAACATGGTTGATTTTCATAATGAGGCGATCTTTGTTGCAATGTGATGTTGGACCATGCTCGACAATAGTTGAAACCTTAGATTTATAAACCCAAGGGATTAATACTAAAAACCCAAGGGAATAATATTAAAGCCAAGAGACTAATATTATAAACCCAAGGTATATAAACCTTAAGATAAATATTATAAACACTAAAATAAACACGGTTGACCATGGTTGATTTTAATATTGAGACAATCTTTGTCACAATGTGACATTGGACCATGGTCAACCATGTTTAACCATGGTTAATTTTCATATCACGACAACCTTTATCACAATGTGGCAATCAACCATGGTTGGCCATGATTAACCATGGATGAAAATGTTTGATTTTATAAAGCATGGTTGACCAAGTTTGACCATGATTGACCATGGTTGGGCATGGTTTACCATGATTGTCATATTGAGACAATCTTTGTCATAATTCAACATTGGACCATGGTTGAGACAGTGATTGATTTTCATATTGAGACAATATTTGCCACAATGAGACGTTGGATCATTGTTGAACATGATTAACCATGGTTGGTCATAGTTGATCATGGTTGGCCATGGTTGACCATGGTATACTATGATTGACAGTGGTTGATCATGACTGATATTATCAACCAAAGGGAATAATAAACCCAAGGGATTGATATTATAAACACAAGGGCTTGATATTATAAACCAAGGGAATAATGAACCATAAGGAATAATGAACCCAAGAGATTGATATTATAAACCTAAGGGATTAATACTAAAACCCCAGGGGATTTTCATATCAATAGATATTTGTGACAATGCAACGTTTGACCATGGTTGACCATGATTGACCATGGATGATCATGTTTTCTTTTATAAAACATGCTTTACCATGGTTTAACCATGAATATTGTAATGAGACAATCTTTGTCATAATGCAACATTCTACCATGGCTGAGACAATGATTGATTTTTATATTGAGACAATATTTGTCACAATGCAACATTGGACCATGTGATCACGATTGGTTTTACAAAACATGGTTGATCATGGTTGACTATGGTTGATTTTCATATTGAGACAATCCTTGTCACAATGTGGCGTTGGACCATGGTTGAGCATGCTTGACCATGATTGATTTTTCAGATTTAGAGAATCTTTGTCACAATGCGACATTGGATCATGGTTAATTCACATGTTGAGACAATATGTGTCACAATGCGATGTTAGAACATGGTTGACCATGATTGACATTATAAACCCAATGGAATAATAAACCCTTCGGGTTAATAGTAAAAACCTAAAGGATTATAAACCTGAGGGAATAATATTAACCCTAGGAATACGAATCCATAGATTAATAAACCCAAGGGATTGATATTATAAACCCAAGGGAATAATAAACCAAAGGAATAAAAATTATAAACCCAAGGTATATAAACCGTAAGATAATGATTATAAACCCTAAATAAAAATGGTTGACCATAGTTGATTTTCATATTGAGACAATCCTTGTCACAATGCGATGTTGGACCATGGTTAACCATGTTTGATCATGATTGATTTTTATATCAAGATAATTTTTGTCACAATGTGACGTTGGACCATGGTTGATTTCCATATTGAGACAATCATTGTCACAATGCGACATTCAACCATGGTTGGCTATGATTGACCATGGTTGACCGTGATTGATATTAAAAACCGAAGGGATTGATAATATAAACCTAAGGGAATAATAAAACAAGGGTATTGATATTATAAAACTAAAGAAATAATAAACTCAAGGGATTAATACTAAAACTCCAAGGGATTATGAACCCAATGGATTAATACTAAAACTCCAAGGGATTATGAACCCAAGGGAATAATATTAAACCCAAGGGACTAATATTATAAACCCAAGGTATATAAAACCTAAGATAAATATATAAGCACTAAATTAAACATGGCTGAATTGCATATCAAGACAATCTTTCTCGCAATACAACACTGGACCATGGTTAACCATGGTTGATTTGCATATTGAGACAATCATTGTCACAACGCGACATTTGACCATGGTGCACTAGTGTTGGCTATGATTGACCATAGTTGACCATGATTCATATTATAAGCGCAAGGGATTGATTTTATAAACCCAAGGGAATAATAAACCCAACGGATTAATATTAAAACCCCAATGGGATAATATTAAATCGAAGGGACTAATATTATGAACCCAATGTATATAAACCTTAAGATAAATATTATAAACATGAAAATAAACATGGCTGACCATGGTTGATTTTTATATTGAGAAAATCATTTTCAGAATGCGACATGGGACCATGGTTGAGCATGCTTAACCATGGTTGATTTTCATATCAAAAGAACCTTTGTGACAATGCAACATTCGACCATGGTTGACCATGGATGACCATGCTTGATTTTATAAAACAAGGTTGACCAAGGTTGACCATGATTGACCATGGTTGAACATGATTATCATGTTGTGACAATATTTGTCATAATGCGATGTTGGACCATGGTTGAGACAACGATTGATTTTCACATTGAGACAATTTTTGTCACAATGCGACATTGGACTAAGGTTGACATGATTAACCATGGTTGAACACTATTGATTTTATAAAAAATTGTTGACCATGGTTGAATAATAATAAACTCAAAGGACTAATATTATAAACCCAAGGTATATAAAACTTAAGATAAATATTATAAACATTAAAATAAACATGGTTGAGCATGGTTGAGCATGGTTGATTTTCATAATGAGACAATCCTTTTCACAATGTGACATTGGACCAAGGTTGATCATGCTTGATCATGAATTATTTTCAAACCAAGAGAATCTTTATCACAATGCGGCCTTAGACCATGGTTGACTATGGTTGATTCTCTTATTGAGACAATATTCGTCATAACGCAACGTTGGACCATGGTTGACCATGAGTGCATTTATAAAAGATGGTTGGCCATGATTGATATTATAAACCCAAGGGAACAATAAACCCTATTAATTGACACTAAAAACTAAAGGGATTATAAACCTAAGGGAACAATATTAAACCCTAGGAATATGAGCTGTTATATTAATAAAATAAAGGGATTGATATTATAAACCCAAAGTAATAATAAACCCAAGGGATACAAATTATAAACCCTAAGATAAATATTATAAACCCTAAAATAAATATGGTTTACCATGGTTGACCATGGTTGATTTCCATATTGAGATAATCCTTGTCGCAATGCGACGTTAGACCATGGTTGACCATGCCTGAATATGATTTATTTTCATATTGAGGCAATCTTTGTGACAGTGTGACGGTGGACCATGGTTGACCATAGTTGGATATGGTTGAGCATGATTGATATAATAAACCGAAGGGAATAATAAACACAAGGGATTGATATTATAAACCCAAGAGATTAATTAAAAAACTCCAAGGGAATTATATTAAACTCAAGGGACTAATATTATAAACCCAAGGTATATAAACCAAAAGATAAATATTGTAAACTCTAAAATAGACATGGTTGGCCATGGTTAACAATGGCTGATTTTCATATTGAGACAATCCTTGTCACAATACGACATTGGATCATGGTTGACCATGCTTAACCATGGTTGATTTTCATATCAAAACAATATTTGTCACAATATAGTGTTTGACCATGGATGACCATGTTTGATTTTATAAAACATGGTTGAACATGGTTGACCATGATTATCATATTGAGACGATGTTTTCCAAAATACAACATTGGACCATGGTTGATACAATGATTGATTTTCATATTTAAAGCAATGTTTATCACAATGTGACATTGGAACATGGATGACCATGATGAACCATGGTTTACCATAGTTGACCATGATTGAATTTATAAAAAATGGTTGACCATGATTGGTATTATAAACCCAAGGGAATAATAAACCCTAGGGATTAATACAAGAAACCCAAGAGACTATAAACCTAAGTGAATAATATTAAACCCTTAGATTATTAAACCCAATGGAAAAATAAACTCAAAGGATAAAAATTATAAAATCAAGATATATAAACCCTAAAATAAATATGGTTGACCATGGTTGATTTCCATATTGAGACAGTGCTTGTCGTAATGCGATGTTGGACCATGCTTGACCATGATTGATTTTCATATTGAGACAATCTTTGTCACAATGCAACATTTGACCATGGTTGACCATGGTTGATTTTCATATAGAGACAACATTTGTCACAATGTGACGTTAGACCATGGTTGACCATGTTTGATCTTATAAAACATGGTTGACCATGGCTGACCATGATTGTCCATGGTTGACGATGATTGACCATGGTTGACCATGATTGTCCATGGTTGACCATCATATTTGATCATGATGAAAGATATTTTAATTGAGGGTGATGATGGTAGATGAAATTCAACCATGGATAATCATGGTTGACCATGGTTGACCATGATTGACTAGCATTGAGCATGGTTAGTTGTGGTTGACTATAAAGACATTGACCATGTTCGACAATATTCAAACATGACTAGTCATCATTAATCATGGTTCACGATAGAGACATTCATTAACTATTATGACCATCGTTGATGATGGTGGAGAATGCTTGGACCATGGTTGATCATGATAGTTGATCATAATGAAAGAGATTTTAATATAGGTTTATCATGATTAATGAAATTCAATCTTTCTTAATCATGGTTGACCAACGTTGACCATGGTTAGCTGTGGTTGACCATAAAAACATTTACCATGCTCAACCATATTCAAACATGACCAACCATCATTGGTCATGGTTGTAGAGACATTCATTAACCATTATGACCATGGTCGATGATGGTGGAGCATGTTTGACCATGAAAGGTCATCGTTGAACATGGTTGACATTGATTGACCATGGTTGAACATGTTTTACTAAATTAACCTATAGTTAACCATATTCAATTTTATTAATATTCAATTAATGTTCAATTTTATTTTATTTTTAAATTATAAAATTATTTATAATTAAATTATAAAAAAATAATGATTATAATATTTTTAAAATTATTAATTTTATAATTAATAAAATATTATATTTATTTATATTATTTAATATTATTAAGGGATTTATATTAATTATTATTATTAAAAAAATATCATTAATAACCATTTTTAATTATTATTATTATTATTAAGTATTTAGATAAGTAGTTTCAAGAGTTGGTTTGTAAACCATATTTTACCCATTAAATAATCGATGAGTTTACTTATAATATATGAATTGGTCTGCAATATCAAGAAAGAAGCATGAATATGGCCTCATGATGAAATGATTCACATCGCATCCAGTGATCAAATTTGAAGTGCAGGGCTTAATTTCATTTAGAAGGGCACGCATTCATGTAGCACTTCCATTATGAAAAGCATAAAAAAAAGGAGCAATTCAATTGACAATAGTAAATTATTTTCAAATTTCTTTTTATTTTTTCACAAACAAAAATATACTTCTATGCCAAAAGCTGCATTAATAAATGCATTACTCTTACACGTGTGATTGAGAAATCTAACCACATACAATTAATGGATAGCCAGGAGACCTATATTCTTCCTCCAGTTCAGATAAGGATTAATTTTGTAGGAAATTTTTGTGACCAGAACGTTCAAGCCAATATACAAGTAGCTCAATCAAATTTAAGTTTATTGCATGAATGAAAAAATTCAGTGAAATACTAAACAAGTTTAGGATTCAACGAAATTGTGTACAAAGGTGTATATGTTTTTGGTATCTCATTTTTTAATATGAAAACATACCAGGAATTGGGAATCCTCAAACAAATAAAGTCTAGTATATTAAGAAGCATGTTGAATGCCTTCCTCTCCAAGCATAAATCGTGCTTAAACTTTGCTTGACAGGCGTTCGCTAAATGATGAATTTATGTTCATCTCCAGCTTAAATCGTCATCAAACCTTGCTTTGGGCAGCCTTCAGGGACAACCCAATGAAATTACAGACCTAATACATGGCCCATATTGACATCTAGTCGCTCTCAATTGAAACTACCAAATGTAATGGTATCAAAGGGTAATTGTGACATAACCATTAATAAGAACTTCCATCATATGCAGAAAAAACAACTCAAAAAAAAACTATTGTTTTTTAAATGGGAGCAACTCAAAAACTGCCAAATGTAATGGTATCAAAAGGTAATTGTGACATAATAATTAATAAGAACTTGCATCATATGCACAATTAGAAAAAACAACTCAAAAGGAAACTGTTGTTTTTGAAATGGGATTTAAGTTTTAACATGAAAATAAATTTACAAATTCAACATTCTTAAAATTCTAATTTGAGAAAAAATGAAATTTAAAAAAAGGTTGACAATTTGACAGCCCTTCTTAAAAAAATTTAAGATATTATTCCAATTTTTTTTTTTAAATGACAAAAATCAATTTTTAAATTTTTTTTGACTCGTAAAATTTTCTCACTACTTCTCTGACATGCCAGAAACCCTTTGAAAGGCTCTGATGTGTTCAATTTTGATCCCTGATCGCATCTCCAACATTTATTTGCTCAGCCTAAGTTTAGTCAAATTTATCATCCTGTAGAGAAATAAGAGTAGGACCATTCCATAAAATCGTATGATGTGGATCGTCAAAAACCTCCATATTATTCTATATTAACAAGGTGATCTTCCTAGCGGGAAGTCTCGCATGAATCTCGCCTAATGATGAAATGATTCACATCACATTTCCGACATTTATTTTCTAAGCCTATCTATGAATTAATAGAAAGTTTAGTCAAATTTATCATCATGTAGAGAAATAATAGGACCATTCTTTAAAATCTTATGATTTGGATCTTCAAAAATTCTTTAAAATCTTATGATTTGGATCTTCAAAAACCTTCATAATCTATATTAACCAGGTGAGCTGCGAAGCAGCAAGTCCCTGCCAGTATACTTGAAATCAACACTATGTATATGCCATCTTGACATGATTCCCAATGAACACTATGTATATGCCATGTTGACATTATGCCCATTGTGTAGTGAACTCTACGTATATACCACATTGACATGATGACCGGTGTGCAGTGTTTACAGGAATAGGTCAGTGAAGATGAGCACAGGTGAACTACTTTCTTTGAATTCGATGCCAAATAGGCTGCCTTATTTGAATCTGATGCCAAGCAGGTTGTTTTCCTTGAATTCAAAGTCGTATTATGGGCATGCAGCTCTATTCGGTATTCTACTTTTATAGCAACTCTGATGCCTGTTCCCGCTGCAAGGACATACATTATGTTCCAAGTTTAGACTCTCTAAGATTCAAACAGAAAAAGAAATTATTAAAATTTATACGTTCCCTTCTATCATTTGATTTTCAATCCAGAAAGTTGCCCAACAAGAATGGATGAAACGTGATATAAATTATAACCACAATAGTTGCTGATATTATGGAAAGGGTTCCTTCAAATTTTCAATGAAGGATAACCAGAATATGCATATTTTACTTTTCACTGTATTTACACCAACCTTCAATTGTGCTATGGTAAGTCAGCTATAATTATAGAGGAGAGGCCTTTTCCAATTCTACCATATTATTTTACAGAGGAAACATAAAATGGGCAAAAAGGAAATATGTGATAATTGAAGCCAAATGGTATATATTTCATTGCAAATGGTATGCATATCAAAAGTAAAAGTATAGCTTAAAGGGTTGAATTTGGTGAATTGTGTAAAAATACGAAATAAAAGCAAGGGCATTTGTTGCTTACATGAAGATGGGAGGCAGAGGCCTGTTCACAAGGGGACTGATGGGCTGCCCAACCGTTGGATAGTAAGAAGAAGGACCAGGGCCATATGGAGAGATTTTGGCTCGCTCATAAGGTTGTCTATGCATCGGCCTGACGTATCATATGGAGCGGTAGCAGTGGAGAAAACCAATTTCAGATACATATCCATTTTGGATGTTCTCTTTTTTGGTTTTATGCTACCTACTGATGCTGGACAACACATCATTGGGCACCACGAGGATGAAAGCATGTCTGTTGGGGTTGTACAATATTCAGATAGTGATTCGTTGTGAATTATGAAAGCAGAAAATCTTGAGGGAGGCGTGGTAACGAAACCCTCATTTTAAACAGGGCAGAAGTTCAACGAAGTTATAGCCTTTGTTCCGAAAAGTAATGGAATCTGCACCTTTGAAATTCTACTTCTCTAGTTTCACGGGGATAGAGTGGAATTTTGTTCCAAAATCTTGAACCACATTACCTAATCAGAAAAACAAGATTCACCAGAAGTATAGCAACTAAAGTACCCCTTAGCTCCCATGTTGTCGGCACCCTAGACCCTAAAATATCACATCGACTCTCATGCTTTACCTCTGCATCATAGCATTTGAACCACCTATACCGTCCTTTGCATAACATCTCAAGCAAGACTTAATAGTTGATTTAATAGTGAACCCAACAAATCAAACTAGAAAAGATAGGGGGAATGAGATTAAGGTTCCTACTTATAATGAAGTATTGCTTTATGAAAAATTAACCTTAACTTATCAATGATGAACTAAGTTACCATAACAAAGATAATAACTATACTTCATTATCAACTATAAACCATAGAAAGCTACAGCCACCTAATTGTATCATGGCATATAGTTATTACTTCATATTCCTATTTTAATCCAGCATGCTTGTTCATTGAGAAGGCACATGAGATGTGACCTCCCCACACGCTTTTGGGCCTAAAAATACAATTATGCATTCCAATGAAATCAAACAATTCAGTTTTGCTGAAACTGTTGGTCAAATTGATGTGCAAAGCAAAGATCAATTTCTGATATAGATCAGTTGCTTGTTGTTTGTTTTGCTGAAACTATTGATCAAATTGAGCTGCAACGTGAAGATATGTCTTGTTGTTTGTAAATACATAAAGAATAGGTGATTTTGAAGACTTAAATCTATATATGACATCGACAATATGGAAGAACATAAATCTGATTATGATTCAAGATGAAAAAAAAACTAACATTCATTTACATCACGTTTGGTACCCAAACTTTATAGGCATAAGTAGAAACCGTGCGGATTGTACAACTTCTGTATTCGGAACACTGCAGCGGTAATACATCATTTTTATATTCCTGTTAAGTCACTCTTTCTATCAATCCTTAAAGTATTTATTGCAGGTTATCGTAATTATGTGTCGCTCATGTATCTATAGCATTTAGTTTGTTGTAATCCATCCGTGAACAAAATCTGGGTTTTCACCGTGCCAGGATGACCGTCCAAAAATCTTCTTCCATGCTCAATCGCAGAGGAGAGGTACATGTTATTAAAATTAACCTTGTATTACATTTACACCAATTTACACGGAGCTCTTAAGATGCTTAGCCAAAATTAAAAATTATAAATTTGAGTGAAATTAAATGACGTTAAAAACTCTAGACGCCAACAAATAAATATTGCAATACAGAACACATTTTTGCCAACAAATTATTGCAACATTGCAACACATTTGCATGAATTGCAAGTGTCATTTAGAAATGTAGTTCATCTTATTTTTACTGCTAGCAGAGTCGACCATTTGTTCTTTACTTCAGGTAGAGAGCATTTGTTCTTTGTTCTGCTCAGTCATATAGAGCCCAGAGAGAAATTGTTCTTTGTTTTGCTCAGTCATAACAAACCTCATTTCAGCTTCATAGCCTATTTTAGCTTCCTCAGTTACCGGCCTAACCAGGACCAAAAATTCACATCTGAACCAGAAATTCACACCTATCTGGCACATACCGAAGTGACTCTTTCTTAACATCAATAAATGTGAATTCTTTTCTCCATCAACCTCCGAGTGAGTTTCCCATCCTTAAATCACTGCAACAAGAGTGTACTTAGGGATTGCGTGGATGAGGATCCGTCAGAGGATCTGTAGCATAATGGATCATAAGAAAGTGAACAATTTCTAGGAAGTGATCACAATTAATGTTGTGAAGTATTCATCACATACTTCCCTTAGTCAAAGGATTCGCAGAGAAGTTGAGCCAATGTGAACGCAAGGTTTATATCTTGTAGTCAAATTGCCATGTGTTCCAGCTTCTGAGATGAACAGGTTATGTTATAGTCATGCCTACAAGTTATTTATCGAAAGATTGTCAACCAGTCCAAAGCCCCACCAAACATGTTGTTGACATCTAATCATCAGGATTGGGTGAATATAATGTAAATATATAAATAAGTAATATGAAAAATCATCGGGAGATGAAGTGAACAATCTCTCCTAATGAAGACCAACCTGAACGAATAAATATATGAATCAATTTTGCTTTGAGGAGTTACTACCTGGCCTAACATGATATCAGAGCCAGCTCCCAAAAATAGTTGTAACTCCTTTTTTCCTATTGCTCTAGGTTGTTTGTCCCCTCCACAATCACTGCCACTATCTAACACATAATCACTGCCACTACCTAACGCACAATCATTGCCTCTATCTAGCACATAAGCAAGAAAAAGAAAAATTCCGTTGTAAGATTAGCCAAGTAGAAGTATGGGTTGCTCAATTTCATTAACATATCTCGAGTAGTTATTGCCCTATTTCTCTTCTGAACAAGTTCGAAGAAGCAACAACATAACGTTTGAAGGCCTTACTTTTATAATCCGCCCTTTGTTTCTCTACGTTGAATGAACCATTTCGCCTTTTGTTTCGAAACCTTGTTGGACTTGATGGGTCATCCTCAAATGATGGGAATTTTGTGTCTTCAGAAGAGCTGGCGAGGACTCCGAACCGATGCCAATCTTGTAGGAAGCATGTGGGATTGACAGGTTTCAAGTGTGAGTGCGGACAAGCATGGATGCTCATTTGATTACAAGCAGGCCAGGCATTTGGATACGATTTTTTATTTTAAATCGATTGTACATGAAAAGCTACGCTAATATGGTGATTTTACCGGGCAAAGATGGGTACGATTTTTTTTTAATTTAAATTGATTGTACATGAAAAGATACACTGATATGGTGATTTCATTACATGAAAAGATACAATGATATGGTGATTTCATTGTAAAACTAGTCCAACTTGCTATCATTGTATTTATGTTGACATTCCTGTTGCATGGTATCCAATGTGTTGAAGTTTTTGGTATTATATTAACGTTGGCTTGGAATTGTGAACGGTTGGCTAGCATCTTCACGTTGTTTGGCATTGTATTAAAGTTATTTTGGTATGCCATATGTTGAATGTTGTTCATGACATGTAAAATGTGATTAATGCCATATGTTGAACATTGTTTGGGGACAATGGTAAGCCATGTAAAATATGTTAAATGCGTATGTGAGTTGATTTGTATGTAATTTGAGCCATGCGTTGAATGTACATGGTATATTGAATTTTTTTGGTACGCTACCTATGAAGCATTGTCCTATGATGTGAGTTAAGCCCTGATTTTGTGCATGTTTTAAAATCACCGCTCTGTGTTAAAATTTTTTGAAGGGTTGCATTGGGTGATCAAGGTAAAAAGAAACTGATATATATCTTGAATAATGACGATATATATGTCTTGGGTATTGACATTTTCTGTCAAGTTGAGTTTGTTGTCCAGTCATATCAAAACTATATTTTTTTCCCATTAAAAGTAAAAGTTTTGTAGTAGAAGTTTTTTTTGTTACAGTATGCATTCAATCATATCCATCGTAGGAATGGTTCTCACTGGCAAAGAGAACTATCCTGAGTGGTCCCAGATGATAAAACACACTCATTTTCAATGAATTGTGGAACAGAGTGTGTGTTGGAGATGGAGACAAAGAGTCAGAATAGCCTACATCAAACAAAGAGCTCGTCATTTGGGAAAACAAGAACAGCAAAGCTTATGCACTAATCGCAGCATCTGTAAATGAAGAGGTGAGTCACCATATTTCGCCATTTTCAGCTGCTTTCGAAGCCTTACAAAAGCTGAAAGAACTCTATGACTCACATTCTGCACTTGAAGTTGTTCAACTCATGATTAAACTCTTCACTCTTGAACTGCAAAATAATGATCCTCTTGCTCTTGCATCTGAAGTAAAGTCTATAATGAATGATATCAAATCCACTAAGGTTGAGCTGGATATCCCTCTTATTGCTTTTCTCAAGGCACTTTATCCTACTTACTCCAATTATCCTCAGTCTTTGCAAGCAAATGGAAATCTCAAAGATATAACCTTTGACTCTCTTGTGAAAAGGTTTGCTAAAATAGAGAAAGCTTTTGGAAAGAAGAAAACCCCTGAGTCTTCTGAAGAGACTGTGTGCCTTGCTCATAAAGAAAAGCATCCTGCTCAAGATTCTGCAAGAGCAAGAGGTGGACAAAGAGGAAGAGGAAGATATTTCAGAGGCAAGGGGGGTAGGCATTCTCAAGGAGAAAGGGAAGATTTACACTGTATTCACTGAAAAAGAAATGGATCACATGATGCCTCTACATGAAAGCTACCATGGCACAAAATTGAGCAGAAAACAAACCAACAGAAAGGTAAAACTGATGATACAGACAAAGGTAAAGCACCTGAATCCACTCACTATGTTGAGGCACAATGTAACATTGGAGTAAATGAAGATTTGTTTAATGCTTCACTTGCTTCCTAGAATAATGATTGGTTGCTTAATTTAGGAGCAACCTGTCACATGACTCATAGAAAATATTTTTTTGAAGATTTCATTGACAATGTTGATGGAGCAGTATACTTTGTAGATCAGTCAAAAATCAAGCCATCAGGGCTTGGCACAATCAGGCTTAAACTGCCTGGTCTTCCAGACTTTCTTCTTGATCATGTTCTATATCTCCCACAGCTCAAGAGAAACTTGTTGTCCTTGGTCCACATCCGCCAGCAAGGTAACTCCATTCATATGTTTGATGGCAAGCTTGAGGTAAGAAAAGCATCTGACCACTCATTTGTCATGAGGGTAATAGAAGAAGAAAGGCTTCTCAAACTGCAAGGAACATCTGCTCATGCACAAAATTTCTCATACAATTTTCATCATGAATATGGTACACTTCCATCAAGTTTATTATGGCATGCTAGATTTGGACATTTGAACTATGACAGTCTCCAGTTATTGAAGAAAAATGGTGTTACTGGTTTGCCTACAATTCCTAGAAAACTTAAGCAATGTGATGCTTGCATTCTAGGAAAGCATAGCAAACAACCTTTTCATGATTCGCATTCAAGAGCACATAGGAAACTTGAACTCATTCATTCAGATTTATGGGGTCTAATGCCTGTTTCTTCTGTAAATGGAAATAAACATATCATGATGTTTATTGATGACTACACCAGAATGTGCTCGGTTTATTTATTGAAGAACAAATCTGATGCTTTCCAAACATTCAAGAATTTTCATAAATGGATTGAAAATTATGCACA